>JAHIAM010004793.1:0-103344 GCA_021605205.1 Aegilops longissima
CAATCATTGAATCCTGTCCTGCACCTCCAATGTAGGTCCACCCTGCCAATAAATTCACATGCAAACCACTACTAGTATTACTATCTAATGACAGTACAAAAGAGTAGCAAGATAGTAGCAAACCATGTACCTTCGTAATGAACAGCTCATAGTGCCACCAATTGGATATAAAGGTTTGGAAAAAACATGCTCCTAATGTTGAACCAGTTGGACTTTTGTGCAGCTCCACTAAAATCGAGCATCCCTGTTTGCATAGATATTGAAAGTGTGATTACTATAAAAGTGGCACTAGTTGAAGCATAGACTCACAAATATAAGCATTCCAATTTCTTAATGGGAAAAGGTAGCAAGACTGTTTCTAACCACCTGTTTGAAGGAATAAATAAAGCAACATGGCTGATGTCGGGAAGGCATACATAGTTTTTTCTCAAAAACTGAGCCATTCTGACCTTTCCTCTTCTTTTAAGCAAATTTTGTGCAGTTCTACTAAAATAAAATGCCATCACCGCTTTGACAATTTAGTGACACTGCATAAAAGGAAATGACTTAACATTACATCATGATGTCGGGTATGTAGTAGACAGGCATTAGAGACAAACATATAGACCTCCTCCGATAACATAATGAACATTAATTTTAACAAAGGTGTGACTAGATTTACCGGGATAATTTGAGTGAACTTTACACCCTCTGTTCCTTAATATAAGACGTTTTCATGGTTCAATTTAAAGTACCCAAACGTCTAGTATTTAGAAAAACAGGTAGTAGTTTTCTTGAGCACATATCTGGGAAAGCTTGCCACACTTTATTTATGTCCATACGCTAATGCAACACCATTCAATACTACAAATATACACTAATCCAATTGGCTAGTGCAACAAGAGAGTAGTTAGTTTATTATGTGGTACAGACAATGGTTTTACTGAACAGATTTCAATAAACTCTAGCACTGGAAGGTTTCTATAAGAATTAACAATACAAAATTTAATGGTAACAAGTTTCAGCATTGGTATACTAGCTGTGCATGAGCATTAAACCAAATAGAGAAGTCTGAAGGTAACCAGCATTACTAACTAATGACAGTATAAAAAATTGCAAACCATGTACCTCCAAGGTAAATATCATTTCGAACTCGGGGGGACCTTAAAAATTGCTATCCCAATCTTGATAATCGATCAAACATAAAAACTTGATCGAACGAATCAAGAGAACAGCCGGAGGAAGAGGTGCCCACTCTTGACCTTTCCTCTTGTCTTCATAATTGTCTGTCCAAAATAAAATGACATCAGCGCCTTGGCATTTTGGTGACACTGTACAAAAAAATAACTTATCTCATGAAAGTGAGGTATGTAATCTATAAGCATTAACAGTGCAAAAATCTGAAGGTAGTAACAAGTTTCATCGTTGGTATACTGGCTGTGTAACAGCATTAGAATGCCATAGCTGGAAAATCTTTAATACATCCACAATCAACAGCTAACCCTGAAATGATCCAGTGACATTAAATGGCGCTGCTTAAATTTATCTGTGGCATTAGACTGAGAGCGGCATTAGTTAAATGTGGCATCACTTTAGCAGTAGCATTGCTTGACTTGACTACTGGCGTTATACTAACAGCAAAAAAAAGTGGCAATAAGAGCATGGGAGGCCCATTCGGACAGTGGGCGCACCAGTACGATGTACGTCCATGGACGCAGAGTGGTGAGGAAGGTATGGTTGCCCAGAGCAACAAATATCCAGGCAGCATATGTGGATTACGTCCCATTTTTGTTCTCTTTAGCCACCTTTTTCCTATGTGAGGACAAAAAACGATCGACCTGTCATTCTCTATTGCGTTGTCATGCCTTTCTACCCTTCTTCAACCAAGAGACACGAGACTCGTTCCTTAGCTACTGATTTTCCCCTTTTCAACCTAGATGCGGGTTCGATGCCTACTCTCTTGGACATTACAGTCTCCCTTCCTTTCCTTATTCAACCCAGACATGCATTAGTCTGCATGAAGTAGGGTTTCCTTTAATAGTGCAAATTATGGTTTTCGTCTGCATGGCCAGCAGAGCAGAGGATAGCAAATTGGGAAGATGGTGGAGTGGAAAAAGGTCCATATGCAATGACGTGCCAGATGGGGCAATAGAACAAGGGTATGGTTCGAAAAGAGGTAGAATACCTGAGGGTCGGCGGGAAGTGGCTTCGCTCGTGGTCGTCGTCCTCCGCACACACTATGGCAGCGAGCTTGGGGACGGAGGCCATCCGTCGCGGGCGCTTAGGTCCGAGAGCACGGCCTTGTCGTCGGTCGTGACTCGCTCGCCGACGACGAAAGTCGCCAATGCTGCTCGTCCTTTTCTTCCCGGCGGATCTGTGACCACCGTGAGGAGGAGGAGAGAGGGCCGTCTTTTTAGATCTGGAGAGAGGGTGGTAGTGTGAGAAGCAAGTGGGCAGCCCTTGGCAAGAAAGCGGCCAAGCTCCAGCCTATATATCTTCTTTATACTACTAGTCTTGGAGGTGGAGTAGTGGTAGAGTAGTTTATATTTCTCTGCGTATAGTACCGATTAGTCGTGTTTCAAAACTGAACGGCACACCATTAAAAAATAAAGGTCGATAACTAATGTGGCACCTCGGGCCAACGCGGCCAGATCGCATTTTGCATGAGAAATTACACACCATGTTTCGTTGACATGTGGTCCCGTTCCACGTATCAGTGAGACGACGGCGAGTAGTAGGAGTATTTCTGAACCGACGTGTAGGCCGGGGCACCCCTTCGTGAACCGTGGAAAACTGGCAACCGTCCACTGACTCTTCGCCTTTCCCTCTTGATTTGGAACTGTTGTCGCACGCTCTTCCTCTCCATCCTCCATTTTCCTTCAGCCCTTCACCCTTTCTTCTGCCATTGTTCGATCGTCTTCTCCATGGAGGGAACAGGACGGAAACGACCCCGTTATTCTTGCCCCGATCTGAAAGATGACGTGGTGGAGGAACTCATTGATCGGTGCGACGTCATCACCTCGGCTAGCATGGCAGGTTCGTTCAAGCCCATTCTCGACTCAACTAATAACATCATTACAAGGAACCCAAGAGTCAAGGAGCGGTTTGATCTTCCCTATCTTCTTCGCCGTTACCCTGATGACTGGCGCCGTCACGACGGAGACCTTGCCCTGTGCAAGTTGATGCCGCTTGATAATGATACGTATGATGTTAAGATGCCATCGCTTGAGGGCAAGGCTTGGGCAAGCTCAAATGGAGATTGGGTTGTTTATATTGGGTCCAATTGCGAGTGGGAACTTGTGAATGTGTACACTCGTGACCGGGTTTCACTTCCAAAAATCTCAGTAGACTGCCCAGAGGTTGAGCACACCGGTATTGTACGCACATTCAAATACAATCATGGTGACTGTCTTCTACGGAAGATAGCAATTTCTCGAGTCCCCAACCGCTCTTGGAATTACAACAACTATGAAGTTGTTGCTAACTTCGACAAGCTTGTTTCCGTCCTCAATGGTTTGACTGGATGGATATTGCTCAAAATTCAGTTTCTGTACACGAATGTGTATTGTGATGCAATTCAATACGAGGGCCTTGTGTTTGCTGCCACCACTCGTGGCACTATTTTTGCATGGCATCCTCGTTGTTTCGGTACGTTTGTCTTCCACCGTAATTATAATTGTTTCATCCACATGCATGCGGGTTAGCAAGTTTCCCTTTAGTGCATAGTATCTTAGATTAGTATCATAGGTGGTCTCATTTATTGCCATGCATGACACATAGTAGCATCACATTTATTATGTTACGGTATCTACCTATGTTACTATAACCATCTCTCTCTTCCTTAATTGCCTGCCACATAAGCATGTTTGCGAGTCCCAAGTGCATGATACTACTTATGTTACCCCCACTATGGCCAGCCTTACTAATTAACCTTCTTCTTGTGTTTCCAAGGTCCTGTGAACATTCCACCACCTATACTTGAAGATCTTTATAACCAAGGGGGAGATGATGATGGTGATGATCACGAGCATGAGGACGAGCAGCGCCCATATACTATTTGGCGCCTGGCAACTAATTCCGATGGATCACCTCTTCTCCTGTGTATAAAGCCCACTGATGATGTTACTGCTAAGGAAGCAGGTGTAGTCTCCCATGGTCGCACTCTCCGGACCTATTCCAACACCCGTTGCATGGTATTCAGGATGGATACTAGTGTGCTAGCGCCAACTCCTTCTCCCTGGTACAGAACTAATAGTCTTGGAGAAAACTCGCTCTTCCTTGGACAAAACTATCCAATGCTGGTGAAAGGCGATCCAACTGCTGTTGACCAACGTTACTACCATTTATGAGAAGCAACTTTGTCTATACCTCGGACATTTGGGTGGTTCCCTACCCTGGTACTGATATAGTAGGCCGCTTCAGCCTGGATGATCAGTCTTGCGTTGGTCTCCAGATCGACAATAGATGGCCCGTCCCAGAGAATCACTTGTGGTTCAAAGCAAGCGTTTCCAACGCCGAGGAATGGTTGAGTTGAAGTTCATTTCATTGCTTGTTATTTGTGGTGTGGTGAAAACTTTAGTATTTATAATGTATCCTCGTTGTCGATGTGGGTTGATGACCTGTTGTATGTAATAAAATGATATGCCTGTGATAAACTTACTAAATTTATGAATGGCTTTCGAGTTGCTTCTGTGAGTGAGTGGTGCGACGAGGCAAAAAAATATTTTCTGAATACATAATTGTACGTGCATTGCAACAGGTTATCGGATGAGGCCAATCAACAATAGTACTAGTACACTATCTATACTAGCTTCACATGCTTCGCGCGTCGTGCGGGTGTTTTTACTGTAGCCATATTGTACTACGTAACCAGCACCTCGAATCCTCGATACTAGTAGTACTATATAGTAAGTAGTAGGAGTAGTAGGGTGGCATGGGTCAGAACAAGCATTCATGTCTAGGAGTACGGCACACGCCACCAGCACAACTTCCATCTGACACCATATTTCTTGGAGTCCGTGCTAGAGCAATCTCTTCAACCTCATCGTTTCTCTAACTCAGCCATCGCGCGGCGAGCGAGGTGGGGGTTTGCCGATAGTCGGTTTCCTTAACTGTGGTCCCACTTGTAAGGCCAACTGCAACGCATGACCCCAAACGGACCTCTGTTTTGCACGAACTCCAACGATAATTTTGACTAGAAAAGCAAGACCAAAGAAAATAAAAACCACAAGAATACATTTTACTACTCCTGTAAGTTGGATTAGTGCCTTCTCGATGCATTCATTGTTGATCTGCGGAGGCTCGATCTTGCGTGCTTCTTTCTTATTCGAGTGTAAAGAAGTAGACGTTGCTTCCTCGCATCTAGTCTCATGTCTAGCCTCTATTCTAGTACTCCCTCCGGTCCGTTTTTCTCTGCGTCTAAGCAGCAACACGCATACCAAGTAGGAGTATCAACAAGTGCACTAATCTCATCTATAGCCTCTGTGATAGCTAAAAGTGATAGAACATCTACTAAATTGCGCTCTATCAATATATGGATGCACTCTTCTTCCCAATACAAAAACTTGCATCCATTCTACTCCCTCCGTTGCACAATACATGCCTTCTATTTGTCAAAATATATATGTATCTAGACATGTTTTAGTATATAGGTATATCCATTTTTGGACAAATGGAAGTCAAGTATTTTGGAACGGAGGGAGTACACAATAAAAAATTTAAGTTAGCACAACTAGTCTAATCCGAGAGCACAACTGAAGATTTGGTCGGGTTCTTCCTCCTTTTGCCGACACGTGGGACATCCAGCATCCAGGTCGTGTCATGAAAGAAAATAGAGTGGTGGTTGAAGCCACGAGATGTGCATCTTGGGTTAAACTGTAAATAGAATCTTACTACTCCTGAGTAACTCCAAAAGCGTCCACCAAAGATCTTTCTTGGATATGTTTTTCATCACCAGCACGTCGAGGTGAAAGATGTGCAGGTTCGATTGGGTCCGCTGCGTTTTCAGCGACATGTGGGACCGCATGTGAGCAAACAGACGATGGGCTCCACGCGTCCGCTGGCTGGCTGAGAAGAGAGATACATGAGTGCTGAGCACGGACTGTAGGAAATTTGTTCTACGTACCTCGATATAGGCTCGATATAGTGGGGTGGCATGGGCCATAACTAGCATTCACGTCTAGCAGTACGGCATACGCCACCCACACGAGTCCCATCCGACACCAATTTTCTTGGAGTCCGTGCTACAGCCATCTCTTCTCCCTCCTGTTTTCTCAGCCATCGCGCAGTGGGCGGGATGGGGGTTTGCCGACAGTTGGTTTGCTCAACTACGGTCTCACTTGTAAGTGAAAATGCAAGATCGCACGCATTCCCGCTTGAGCGGCGTGCCGGACCAACCGTGTGGGGGTGCGACGCGAACACGGCAGGCTTTTCCTTTTGAACTCGTAACTTGTAAAATTTGGTTCTGCTTCATGGCGCGATCGATAGAGTAATGAGAAGTTTGGTTCTGGCGCCGTTCATGCATGGAGTACGTAAGAAAATTATGAAGTTGATGCGAAAGGTAAGATAATTACTGTAGTATCATATACTACTATATGGATTTGACGGAAAGATAAAAATACATACGGATCCCAATGACATCCTCACGCCCTAGTGCGCCGGGTCACCAACCGACGTGTGAGGAGCAGCGGCGTTGGCGGCGAGCCAACGTGCTTCTGAACAGTGCCGTCCAAGGTTCCCCTGCGGTCCATGAAGGCCAGCATCCTATCGTCCTCCTCTTGCATGCGCGTAGACGTGGGTGATTATGTCGATGGTGTCTTGCTGCGCCAGGCGCTGCGCGGCGAGCGCGACCTCGAGGTGGACATTCTCCGGCGCGACGGCGGGCAGTCTCAGGGCCACCAGTGCGTCGAAGAGGTTATCGCCACAGTGGTCGTTGAGGGTGGCGGGCATCGCAGAGCCTGGGCGCATCGGCTAGAGGCTTACGTCAAAGTTGTCCGCGAGCTTCTTGACGACGGTGAACTTGTTGAGGAAACCGACGAGGACCTCATCAAACAAGGAGACGAAGCTGTCGTCCAAGCGGCCCCTCGCCCTGGCGGCCTCAAGCAATACTACCTGTAGACTTTCCTCGTTGCCGGGCCGCAGGCCGGCGTCATGGACCATCTGGCACAACCGGTTGATGCTGCGCTCATCGCCTCCATGGGTCTAGCTTAGCTTCTACTACCCCCCCCCCCCCCGTCCTGATTTATTGGTCCCCATTGTAATCCGTGTCAAATTTTGACCACAGATTTAACTAACAAAATGTTAACGCATGTTACTAAAAATTATATCACTGAAAACTATGTTCAAATACGAATCCAAAAATATAATTTTTGTTGACATGCATCCACATTTTGTTAGTTAAATCTTTGGTCAAAATTTAGCACAAATTACAAAGGAGACTAATAAACCGGGATGGAGGTAGTAGTCAACTGATCTTGCGATTCGAGTGATCACTCTTGCCCTTGGTTAGCGTGCGTAGGTGCGTAGGATTTCGTACTACCCCTCGGCCCTCTACTGCACCTGCCTTTGGCTGTATGATAGGTGTGCCAGCCACCCCCTGAGCCCACATGTCATTCACCCAAAGGCAGTTGCCGTCAGTCAATGAAGCTGCGCCCCCCTCCATGTCGGTGCAGTATAGTCATCTCACCAGACCTCTAGTTGGGGCCAAACGAGACAAGTTTGATGTTTACTGGTTTATTGATCCCCTTTGCATTTTGCGCCAAGTTTTGACCTTTGATTTAACTAATAAAATGTTAATGCATGTAAACAAAAATGTTGTGTAAGTCACATTACGAAAACCAAATAATCCCAAAACACTTAGGCACAGTGCATTAACTTCCTCCATGTTTCTTATTTCGTGACATATCAACCAATGAGAGATGTGGGCTGTGCATGCTTTCAATGACTTGATACTACCAAACATGACATGAAGTGTTTAGTTCATTGCATGTAATCCTATTAGTACTCTAGTTAGCAAAAAAACATTAAGTTCTCTCGCCGATAGGAATAAAACACCATGTATTTATTTATAGAGGGAGTAGTACATTTTTTGTGACATGCATTACTAGATATTGCTAGTCAAATACTAAAATCCAGATGGACGTGGTAGTACTCCTAAATCCAGACGGTGGTGCTACTAGTACTAGCACTGTACTACCCGTTGGTCAAATTATTACGTGCTGCTCCTCACAGTGAAGTGACAAGACCCTGCGCCGGAGATGACACCTGAGTATAGGCGCCGTGTTCGGCATACCATAGTCAGCCTCACCGTCTGCAGTCACTATCATCATGGCTGTAGAGCTAGCCTGCTTACAACTAGCCCTGTTCGACATAATTTCCCGTGCATAGATGCCCATGCATTGCACGGAACACCAAGATTGGGGGTGGACGGCTCCGGCAGCGGCCATCGCGCCAGATTTTTCCACAGCCTTCTAGATGTGGCGGGGAGGAGATAATGCTGATTGTGAGAGACAAGGAGTTGTTTGTAAATAGGGAACAAGTGCGGGCATCTTTCTGCAAAAATGGAGAAGCTTGGTTTGTATGCGCCAGATCTAGATCCAACGACTATTGGTGAAAGATGGGAGGCACAACATCATCACCAACTCAGGACCTGTTTGATTCGCAGGATTTTGAAAACGCAGGAATAGGACACGGCAATATTACAAGTTTCAAACTGATATTACAAATGTTAGGAGTAATGCTGCACCTAGGAAGAGGGAATTACTAGGAAGTTTACGTAAGAACTTTCATTACTTTAGGTGGATGCAGCGTTATCGTACAAACTAAAACCCACCGCCCTGACAAGTCACTAATGGGCAAATAAGTTTTCGAGTCTCTGGCCACTTGATGTTTCAAAAACAAATTCAGCTTCTGCGGAGACTTTGTTATTTAGGCTTAGATGCTTGCGGTGATCAGCACGCCTTTCATTGTTGCGCCAGAGAACGCCAAACCTCATTACCTTGAGCACACTTGCCTCCAGAACAAAGAACCTGGCCAATTTAATCTCAGATGTGCTGCCTCGGTAGTTGATCAAATCAATTTCTGTAAGATGGAGATCAAGGCATTCGATGAGATTGTTATAGTGCAGCACATTTTTCACTTTCGGGTCTTTTTTTATCTGCAAAAGAAGAGAACATATTAGAGCAGCTGGCTGCATAAGATTATCGTGTCATCAAGAGGTACCAATATCATTCGCTCATACGATAGGGTTGGCTGGCTAGTGATATTTTTTCACTCTCTCTCTCTCTCCCTCTCTCTCTCTCTCTATTTTTCTGTTTCCTCTCATTTAACTAGGAGCACGTGAAGAGCTTGGGCATTTGTTTCCTTCCACTATGTGGCTGATGCCATATTTCGCAAAAGTATGCCACATAATACGCATCGATGTCAATTCAAAAGATTTTGGCACCGCTCTCACAATGTGAGAGACTTGGCACCGCTGTGCACACAGACCCACATGTATAACCAAATCAATCAAACCAACTACACCAACCTCTCACTCTCCCAAACAAGTGTTTTTTTATTGCCTCGGTCCTCTCTCTCTCCCACGCAGTGTTTTTTCATTGCGTGAGTTAATTTGGCACCGGAGCAAAGTAGGTGATCCAGATTGGGGCACCAGGTGAGCAATGGAGGGGCATCGATGCCAAATGCATCACAAGTGAATTTGGCACGTGTTTTGGCCTACATAGCCCACTTTTGTACTCCCTCTGTCCCAAATTCTTGTCCTAAATTTGTCTAAATACGGATGTATCTAGTTACATTTTAGTGTTAGATACATCTGTATCTAATCAAATGTAAGACAAGAATTTTGGGACGGAGGGAATACTACCTCGTATTTAGTATAAAATTTTGACCATAGATTTACCTAAGAAAATGCCAATGCATGTCACTAAAAATTACACCATTTGAAATTATGTTCAAATACGAATCCAACGATATAGTTCTTAGTGACATGCATTAACATTTTGTCAGTTAAATCTATGGTCAAATTTTGATACTACAAAATTGGAAGAGTAAACCAGGACGAAGGTAGTACTTGCCCTTAGGGTAACCATAGAGTTACTGGAGTAGTCTAAGCTACTTTCCACTATTACTAGCCTAGGCTACTATAGTAGTACAGCATAAAAATGATGCAGGTGATCACGTGAGAAAAATACTAAAACCATTTCTTTCGGTGCAGTGCGTAGATGTAGTTTTGAACACTACACTTGTCATCGTAATTTGGGAAAATTACGAAAAAAAATTGAGCTACGTTGTGATTACCGTTTACTAATAGGAAATAAGTTTCACCTCGATGAGTAGCTTCTCCGCGCATGGAAAGCATGTAAGGAATCCAACAACTTGATCCAGATTGGGGCCGATAGATTTTAGTGCTAAGATCTTCACTGTGCGCATGGACTGGGTCAAGCTTGTGGGAATCATTTTCTGGAAGACGGTCATAAATACATCAAGAAGAAATTTAAAAATGTGAATTTCAAGAAGACGAAGAAGAAGATGAGTGATGTACCTGAACGATTACGGAGCCAATAAAGAGTTCGGAGAATTTGGCAGACGAGTACACCAACGCTGTCAATTTTGGTGCGTCAATGACCCTGATTTCTGTTGGACCTTCTAGATCCGATACAAGCAATCTCTCAAGGAAAGGCGCATTCTCAATGACCATAACGTGGAACAGCTGGAGTGATCTCTTCCCAATTGATGTCTTGTTGCGGGGCCAGCAAGACACATAAATCCATCGGAGATTCGTCGAGGCGATGTGGAGGCTAATGAACCCGTGGATCTTCTCAAGACGAAGGTACTCGAGCGCAGTACAGCTGCGGAGCAGGTGCTCCATAGCCTTCTTTGAGATGACAACGTCGAAGAGGTCGAGCTGCTTGAGTTGAGGGAGAAGAAGGGCAGGCGCGGCATTAATCTGGGGAAGATAGCATGAGCTGAAGCAGGCGCGACGTAGCGTTGGCGTGAGGCGGAGTGCGGACGGCGGCAGAGAGTGACATCGTCTAGCTTCAAAGCTGACCTCCTCGAGCTGATCTAGGGCGGGGGATAAGAACCACTCGTCGAACTTGGGTTGGACCTTGCAGTTGGTACTGAACATGCGGATGTCAAGGCGTCTGGCTGGCCCAGATCGATGAAAGGATCTTGGAGACTCGCGCCATGCGTTTGCAATCCCGTCGCAGAGGCAGCTGTCGACGGTGAGGTTGAGGGGACGACGCCAGCGGGCGCCACCGCCGGGAGAGTAGGGCGGTCCGCACGGCAGATTTGGTGGGGAGGAGGCCGATGATGACGAGCAGCATGTCGTCAGGGAGGCTGCTGATGAAGTCCAGGCTTGCCGGATGCGGATTGGCTCGAGCCGCCTCCGCTTGTTGCCTGCCTCGCCGTCCATCTCAACCGGCGGCGACGCCGGTGTACACGTGTGCTGGTGTGTGTTGTGTGCTGGGTGTGCGCGAGTGCGTCCTTCTGTGCATGCCACCGCGTAGTGGTGAATTGTGCGCGAGATCGTCCTTCGCGCGCAAGAAGTTTGCCCTCTAGTTTACTTATTTTCACCCACTGCCACATGGGCCAGCACACCAAGATACAGAACACGAGCTGACAACGCAGCATGTGGATTGGTTGACCGGTCAACTAAACAATATAAGGAGCTATACGCTGACACAGTGAGCGTATAATCCGTTGGTATAGAGAGTTTGAGTGAGAGGGGAGGCCCGTGAGAGATAGCAGAGAGACAGAGAAAGAGCTACTCCCTTCGTTCGATAATGTAGTTACAACATTTTTTTGAAGTCAAACTTTTGAAACTTTGACCAAGTTTATAAAGAAATTACTTATATCTGCAACACCAAAGATAAATGATAGTATGAAGTAAGTACATGTTGTGATGAATCTAATGATCGTTCCAGATGTTAATTTTTTCTCCACATATACCTGGTCAAACTTTTCTGATATTTGACTTTTCAAAACATCCATATGCTTAGGGACGTGACTGAGTCCCTAACGAGAGAGAGAGAGAGAGAGAGAGAGAGAGAGAGAGAGTGAGTGAAAAATGTGTGTGCGTGTGTGAAAGAGACATGGACAACACACGATGAAAGTGGAGAAAAGGCATGTGTGTCTTATGCAAACATATCACACATGCATCTTCAACAACAGAGGCAAGGTGAGGAGATAGTGTGTGGTTGTTTGGAACCGAGAGAGGAAGACCCCTAGCACGTGGCCAAGAGGGGTCTGACAAACAAGGGAGAGAGGTCGAGAGAGACGTACGGAGAAAATGCAGACATGGGGAGGAGAGAGTGTATGTTTGTCATAGAGAGATCCCCTGGAGATCGTGATGGGACTACATGGGTGGGAGATCGAGTGACAAGGTGTGTGCACGATAGAAGATGCCCGAGAGATATCGAGATAGACGATGGATGGAAGGAGACAATACGTGTGTTCACGATGGCTAGTAAGAGATAATCATACTTAGGAGGGGGGGAGTGCTTGCGCCTATGGCCCTGTTTGGATACTCTAACTCAGTTAGAGGTTAGAGTTAGATTCTAACCCTGAACTAACTCTAAGTACAGAGGTGTTTGGATGGCAGGGTTAGATGGAGCGCGGATACGGCGAGGCACCTTCACGGGTGGTGCGAGAGGGAGGGAGGGAGAGGACGAGAAGCTTCGAGGAAGTGGGGAGGTATCTGCTGCGGCGAGACAAAAAGTGTTTATTAGTGGTCCTGAGAAGAACTAACCCAAATAAGCACCTCTTGGATGGGTTAGTTTTTTTGGATGGGCTAGATGCATCTAACCTAAACTAACCCTCCTGATTGGATCTTTTTGGGTTAGTTGACTCCAAACTAACTCTAACCCATGGATCCAAACAGAGCCGATGATGGAGTGAGGGATTATGGTACTTAGGGGGGGGTGTCACATGGAGAGAGAACAAGGGAGGAGAGTGTTGGATCGCGAGCAAGACATGTGTATGTGTGAACCAGGGAGATATAAGGCCAGTTTGGCTTGCGTCGTGAGCATCTTTTGCGTGGCCTGGGGTTGTGGCTGGATTTCATGCACGCTTGTTTGGTTGCTACCCTGTGAAAAAGAAAGCCCGCTGGGCTGGTTTCCTTGCACTTTAATTAGCTTTGGCTGAACTCCGGATAATCGCAAGTAGCCTGGCCCAAGCGATCGATTTAACGCTGGCCGTGCTCGGTCGTGCGGCCACGAGGTTAAAAACAACATGGATGGATATTAGCATTAAATAATTGATGCATGGATTGATTGATGGGACGTTGATGCTTTGCTCGCCTGCATGAACCAAACGCTTGAGCACCACACAAGCCTGGCCAGGAAGAAATATTTTACATCTCACGTCCACACCAGGCAGTACCGACCATCAAGGCATGAGGGTTAGGTCACGAACCAAACTGACCAATAAAGTTTGAGAGAGATTGAGGAGCCCCGATAAGGCTGAGTGGTGCATCATATAGCTGAGAGGGGGAAAGAGATATTCCATCCGCTCGATAATGCAGTGCATGTAAATTTTTTAGAAGTCAAACGTTGGAAACTTTGATCAGGTTTACGCAAATATTATTTATATCTACCATACCAAAGATACATCATACAAAACTACATCTCATGGTGAATCTAATGGTATATGTTAGTCGTACTAGATGTAATTCTTTTTCTCCACGTACATGGTCAAACTTTGTGATGTTTGACTTTTCAATAAATCTATGTGCTATGGACGGAGGAGAGTGCCTCAGTCGAGACAGATCAAGTGCGTGTGAAGGAGAATGAGTAAGTGTGCAAAAAGAGTATGTGTGTGAAAGAGAAAGTGACAACAAACGATAAATTAGAGAGAGAGTGTTTTTTCGTTTCTTATGCGAACATATCACGCATGCATCTCCGAGATGGAAAAGCGAGGCGAGGAGATACACGAAGATAGCTAGTGTGTGATTGTTTGCAATGGAGAGAGACACCCCTGTAGCACATGTCCAATAGAGGTCTGGCCAACAAGGAAAAAAGGTCGAGAGGGACACATGGATGGCATGGACGCATGGGGAGGGAGAGAGGGTGTGTTTGTGATAGAGACCCCTCGAGATCGTGAGGGGACTATATGGGTGGGAGATCGAGGAGTGCGTCGCGATAGAAAGATGCCCGAGAGAAATCGAGATAGACCATGCACATGTTTGTGATGGAGACCAAGATTAGCTAGTCATATACATATAGGGGGGACTGCGTGTGCCTACAATTGAGTGAGAGACCATCATACTTGGCTAGCATGGCATGAGATTGTGTGTGTGTGTGTGTGTGTGTGTGAGAGAGAGAGAGAGAGAGAGAGAGAGAGAGAGAGAGAGATGAGAGAGAACAAGGGAGAGAGATAGAGTTTTAGGTGGGCCTATCGAGTGTGAGTGAGATATGCATGTGTATGTGTGACCCAGGTGGATGGAGAGTTTGAGAGAGGGGGGAAGAGCTCCGAGACGACATAGTGGTGCGTGAGAGAGTTACGGGCAAAGAGCCAAGGAATTTGTGTGCGTACGATGAGTGCACCCAAGATATCTAGCTTGGACTAGCTAGAGTATCATACATAGTGTGCGAGAGAGACCTATAGATGGTGTATATATGAATGCGAACTAGAAAGACCCCCCCACACACACACACACACTCAAAGAGAGAGAGAGAGAGAGAGAGAGAGAGAGAGAGAGATAAAGGGAGAGGGACCAACAAGGTTTTTGTGTCGGATGCTTGCGACATAATTGAAGATTGTCGGCGAGAGAGTGAGAAAGAGAGAGAGAACAGGAGTCCGGGAGAGGGGGAGGTCACGTTTTATGCATCAAAGATTGATATAAACCATGTTTCGATATAAACTTGCATTCAAATATTTAAATTGGAGAACATGTTGTCTGCAATCCACACATGAATGGATATATGCGTATATCAAACAAGTTCATTAATTTGACTTTCAACATGTTCATGGAGTACTATAACACTGTACAACATGCTACTCGATTGAGGTGTTCAATTTTGGATTTGGTTCACTATTTTGACCTACTGAACGAGCTAGTTCATTGAATCGAGATATTTCATTTTGGGTTTGATTCGCGTTTCTGAGTGGGTCAACTATTTGTCATATAGTAAATCGCTAGCAACAAGCATGTAAAAACACATTATTCCCGAGCATCATCTCTCCATCTAAAAAAGAAGTGGCAAGCTAATATTTCAAAATTTGATTCGAATCGACTTGGTAAGGTAGACATGGATGCTCGTTCTCCCAAAATTTGAACGAACCGTTAAACATCCTCTTTGCTCGGTGGAATTCGCCCGAGCAAATAAATGGGAGACGCGAAATTACCATCCTATGTGGGACACGCATCAATTGGCCCGTTGTACATCGAGGGTAGGTTCGTAACTTCGTCCAAGCGCGCCTTCTCCTCGGCCGAAATGACATGTGCCAAATAATTTATAAACCATGGTCGGCAAAACACGCTCTCCGCTTCAAATAGCTCGCCCACTATTTCAAAACACGCCTCCTCGCCTCAAATTGCTCGCCCACTATAGTTCAAAACACGCCCTCCTCACCAAATCGCTCCGCCCACTATTTGGGGAGAAGCAAAGTTACTCTACTATCCCGACCCTCAAGACACGTAACCTGGCCGAGAAGCCTATAGGCAAGGGTAGAACTGTAACTCCCCTCACATTTTAGACAAATCGTCCAGTAAGACATGGTTCCACTCCTCCCAATTCCCCCCCCCGCCCCATTCATACCTCGTGAGAACCAAATCACCTTCTCCCCGGGAAGCTCCCTTCTCCCGAGCCGCGAAACCTCAGCCCCACCTCCATGGCGCCCCCCACCGCACCAATTTCACAGCCGCCCTCCTCCCTAATGCCGGAGACGTTGTCCAATTGCCGTCGTGCACTGGGTCGTGTGCCTCTTACTCCGTGCTGCTGGTGCTGCCTCGACGATGGCCGTGTGAAAGGTACCGGAGCCGATTCACCCCTACCGTTGTTCACGGCGTCGGAGCGGCTCCAACTTCGGATCCGTCCAGAGTCCTGGCGCGGCTTCCGCGTAGCCATCGACCGTGGCGACATCGCTCTTTCCCTACCGCCGGTCGCCACCGCAACCGCGCCGGCCTCACCGACTCGGCAGCTGGACCTGCCTACTTCACCATGCTGCCAGATAGGTCGCACCCTCATCTGAAATCACTTTATTTAGGCGTCGGTTGTCTGAATTTTATTCGGGCCAATCGATTCCCAATGGGAAGCAGCACCCCGAGGCGGCGGAGCTCCTAGGCTGTCGGTTGGCTGGTGTCTAACGTAAGGGTGCGGGCGCAAGTTCGCCGCGAAGCAGCGCTTAGATGGCTATCTTTAGAGTTGCGTGGGTTGAAGGTCTGCCGTCGCCGGATCTGGATGACGGGAGTCTTTGTGGATTGGCCCGGGCGGCGCAACCATGGCAGTGCTTGGTGGGGGGAGCGGGTTTTGGCCGGGCCACGGACGGCAGAGGCAGGCTGCTCTCATTGTTGGTCGCTGGCTCTTCGGGAAGATTCGAGCAGTGTCACCGGGAGGCACAAGACGCCATCAAGCCATCCGCGAGATCGGACAATACCAAAATAAAATAAAATTGCGTGACCCCAATTTAGTCTTCATCAGCAGACGTGTGACCACTCTCGTACCTTGTTGTTGATCTCTTAGTGTATTTCTTGGATCAAAGAGATATGTCGTTCTTAACATTATCGTTATCGCATCTTGGACACACCATCTTCCGACTCACCGCAGCTGCTCCAACAAGGGAAGCATACACCGGAAGGGAGCTACATTCCCCACTCAACAGTTCCTCAGATCGAATGCGCGTGTTCGACATGGACAGCCACAACAAGCTGCAGGGCCATCGACAAGTCAGCACATGATGCTCACTCCTATGGATGGCAGCTAGATAGGTTGTACCCTCATCTTACTTGTGTGCAACATTTATGGCTTTGTTATTCATTTAAGCACGGAAAATAGATCATCACATTTGACTGTATGTTCATGTTGATCTCTTACGGGTCTTGTTCAGGAGTTCATGCTGTTCCATAGTTCAGCTAAGATACTTGTTCTTTAGGTAACGTTGTTCCATAGTTATCATCCATTAGCCAATGCTATCCCACAGGCTGGTGAGTATAGTATTATACCACTTCTAGTATTACCTATGTTGTTCTTTAATACTTTTGTGTGCCATCTAGTTAATCTCGAGTACAAATGATACATATTCTGTAGCTTTCATCTGTGTTCTCCCTTTAGTTTATGAGACCTGTTGCTGCTAGTTAACCCCGGTCCTACTATTTATGTCGTCTCCTACAGGCACTCATTTACATAAATCTAACTACTAGTTGTCTTCCATGCATGTCAGATATAATTGCACACACTGATATATCCACAAGAACCTCACGGAGCAATGTAAAGGCCAATAAACTTGATGTCAATGATACCCAATATGATGGAACATGTAAAGGCGGTTCTTCAGAAGACTTGCAGAAAGATGATGAATCCTCTTCACCCCACAAGGTCCTTGCTCTAACTTGGCCTGTGATATGGGTACAACATGCATATAATGTCCTGGAGTGTATCTACTCTGTTGCAATGCCATGTGCTTAGCATGCTGATCATGCATGTAAATATGTCATGCCTTCCTGTTTTTCAGTACCTATTCCATTCATGATAACATGTTTTCAAATTCAAGTGTTGTCATTCTACTCTATCGCAATGCCATCTGCTTAATTTGGACATCATGCTTCTGAATATCTTATGCATTGTTATTCATCAGTATGTACTTCATCTGTCTGCCATACCATATTTTTTTACATTGAAGTGCTATTCTAGTGCTCTGTTGCAATGCCATCTTATTTTCCCAATCATACACGTGTATGTTGCCTTAGTTATTTCTGTACGTATTCCGCTAGCATATAGTTTTACATTCAACTAGTGTTTTTTTGCTGTGTTGTCCTGTCGTATCCCTAGCTCTTACACCATACTCCCTCCGTCCGGATTACATGTTGCCGAAATGGATAAAAAAGGATGTATCTAGGACTGAAATACGCCTAGACCCATCCATTTTTTTCCGGATGGAGGGAATACATGTCAATATGTCATGCCTTTCTATTCTTCAGTACCTATTCCATCTCTCTGTTGTTGCATGTTTTATAATTAAAGCACCATTCTTCTATACAAGGCATGCAAGGGGAAGACGGCTATGTTAGAATCTAAAGGGTTACAAACAAGGCCTTTGCAAAAGATCCAAACGCCAGGAGATAATAAACCAACTCCAGTTTTTATAGATACTGCTCAAGCACAGAGAAACCCAACTCCTACTGATAATAAGCAGATTCCAGTGGCCAAAGAACTAGTCCGCTCCAGTCGAGCAAAAATATGTCAACTCAATTCTAAGAAGTGTGTGCGTATCCTTGCATCATGAAATTTTATAGCATGCTGATCATATTTTCTACATGTTTATTACCCATCTCTCTTTTAGAAAATAAGCTTAATAGATAGAAGAATTTCTGCAATGGTATCGTTTATGAGGAAAGATTCTTGCAGGAATTCTCTGTGCTCCAATGTAGATGTAAGTACCTGTTGTATATCACTATATTTTTACATCAGCATGTATTTTGTTAATCGGCGTGAATCCAACCTTTATCGATCTAAATTTAGTTGTAGAAAATGTATGATTAAAGGCCACAATGTTGATTTTTGTAAGGAAAACTGCCTGGTAGTTTTGCATCCTGAGCTGCATGAGTGTACTATCTCATATCAGTGGGTTTGCATACTTTGGTTCTGCAGTCGGTTTTTCAGTGTTTTTTCCCGTGTTGTCCTGTCGTATCCCTAGCTCTTACATCATACTCCCTCCATCCGGATTAAATGTCGCAAAAATGGATAAAACTGGATGTATCTAGAACTGAAATACGCCTAGACCCGTCCATTTATTTCTGGATGGAGGGAATACATGTCAATATGTCATGCCTTTCTATTCTTCAGTACCTATTCCATCTCTGTTGTAGCATGTTTGATAACTGAATCACCATTCTTCTATATAAGACATGCAAGGGGAAGACGTCTATGTTAGAATCTGAAGGGTTACAAACCAGGTCTTTGCAAAAGATCCAAACGCCGGGAGATAATAAACCAACTCCATTTTTCATAGATACTGCTCCAGCACAGAGAAACCCAAGTCCCACTAATAAGAATATTCCAGTGGCCAAAGAACTAGTCCGCTCCAGTCCAGCAAAAGAATGTCAACTCCATTCTAAGAAGCGTGTGCGTATCCTCGCATCATGAAATTTTATAGCATTCGATCATATTTTCTACATGTTTCTTACCCATCTCTCTTTTAGAAAATAAGGTTAAACAATAGAAGACTTCCTCCATTGGGATCGATTCGAGGAAAATATCTTATGGAATTCTCGTGCTCCAATGCTGATGTAAGTACTGTTGTATATCACTATATTTTTACATCAACATGTATTTTGTTAATCGGCATGAATCTAACCTTTATCTGATCTAAAATTAGTTGTAGGAAAATGTTAAAGGCGCCAATGTTGATTTTTGTAAGGAAAACTGCCTGGTAGTTTTGCATCTCGAGCTGCATGAATGTACTATCTCATATCACGCACATTACTGAATTGTAGTGCTTCTCTGGTTGCCCATTCATTCATTGTGTCAATGTTGCTTTCGTACTACCTTACGGCTGATGATAGATGTGCCATATTGTGTTAATTTGGTGTAGGCTAGTTGCCCAAACGTTCGTTGTGTCAATGTTGCTTTCCTATTATCGACTTGGCCAATGATAGCAATGCTAGTGTGTTAATTTTGTGCGGCTGATGAAGATAAGAAGACAAACTCTGAAAACAGCAAGGCAACCCCATTGTTTCTTTCCAGTAAATCTAGGCCAGGTAATATGGCAATAACTCATGATTAATTTGTTTGGTTCCCGTCCTAATTTATGTTATAATGCAGTGGTCGAGACACTCTCCACTATCAATAATACAAGCCTGCCAAAATCGCCATCTGAATCTGTTCAGTATACTCTGTCTCGAATGCAACGGAATAAATGTATGTTTGTGAACCAATTAATGGTTGAAGCAATGATGAAAATGGTGGATGAATCAGAGGTGCAGAGTCGTGCGACACAACAACTGATCAATGTTTTCAGAGAAAGTGTAGCAAAGCAGAAAGAACTTGCCAACATGCTTATGGGCGCCATCATCTTTGAGGTTGCAGATTGTGACGTTGTAGATGGTTAGGTTCTGCTCATTTATTTGCACTGGCATCAATCTTTGATTGCCCAGTGGATGTAATTTCCTGTAGTATATGCTGGATGTGCAACGTTATTCCCTGTATGCCGTACCTTTGCATGATCGGTTTTGGTCCTGTGCATAATTGCTCGTCGTAATGGGCTCAAATTATCTAATTTGGCCTAAAGACATGTATGAACTTTAGTGGGCCCATTAAGTTAATGGGCCGTTACTAGGCCGAAAGTTAATGGTCGGCCCTCTTACCTCCTGGGTCGTTAACAGCCGACATCAAGCGGGCAGCAGGTGGCCCCGATTTATTTCACGGGCCGTTAACAGGCCGTTACTAAGTTTGGGCTACATATGGCCCAACTATACTGTAGGCCTTTAGCAGGCCAAAAGAGACAGCGGGCTTGTACTGGACCATGAAGACCATGGGCCGCTAAGAGGCCGAAAGTTATGTCGTATTGTAAATGGCCCAACTGTGTTGTGGGCCTTTAGCAGGCCAAAAGAGAAACCGAGCTGGTATTGGACCATGAAGGGCATGGGCCGTTAAAAGGCCAAAACTAAGGTCCGACAACAAATGGCCCAACTCATTTATGGTCCATTAACAGGCCAAAAGGCACACAGGGCCGGGAATTGGCCCAACACTTAAATGGGTCGCTAAAAGGCCAAAACTCAGGTCCGACTACAAATGGCCCAACTGATTTATGGGCCGTCAACAGGCTGAAAGTGACACCGGGCCAGAAAATTGGCCCAACACTTAAATGGGCCGCTAAAAGGCCGAAACTCAGGTCCGACAACAAATGGCCCATCAGATTTATGGGCCGTCAACAGGCTGAAAGACACACTGGGCCGTAAACTAGCCCAACATTTAAATGGGTCGCTAAAAGGCGGAAAGATGTATCCTGAAAATTGGCCCATCCATTAAATGGGCCGTTAATAGGCCGAAATCTCATCGGGCCGATATTGAGCCCAAATATATAGCGGGCTGTTAACGGGCTCGAATTGACGATGGGCTGCAATGGTGTCAAATCTTTAACGGGCCGTTGACGGGTCCAATTGGCACATCTCGTATGGGCCGTGGGCTTAAATGGACCTGACACAAGTAGGCCTTATATGGGCTGGACTGCTAATTTTTACTGGGCTGGCCTTTTCACAGGAATGGGCCTCTGTTGGACCGTGCCACGTGTCGACGTATCATAGGCGCCTTCCGTCCAATGAGTGGATGACATCTGTCCCAACGATGAGCCGACACGTGTTTCCTCCAGCCAATGATGATTTTACACGTGGAAAATCCCCATTGGTCGGGGCTGTTAACGGGTTATCGGATCCAAAACCCGACCCGATAGCTTAACGGCATTCCGTTACGGTGGATGCCACATGTCGGTCACCCTTGACGAAAGCACTTCTGTGACGCGTGATTTATCATCATGGAAGTGGACACTTCCGTGATGATAATTTTGGTAATGTCATGGAACACTTCTACGGCAACACAGGTATGACTATCTTGATTCTTTCATAAATTTGTCATGGATGTACATGCATGATAAAAAACGCGACCTACTGTGACAAACATGTATCATCACGGAAGTGTATTTTTTTGTAGTGATCCCTCAAGCTTGCGCGACACGGAGAGCACCATAGGACAGCACCAGTAATAAAACATGCAACTCAAACCAATCTTGATCATCAAATAACCCATAGGACAAAACGGATCTACTCAAACATCATAGGATAGCCATACATCATTGGGAAATAATATATAGCATTGAGCACCATGTTTAAGTAGAGATTACAGTGGGTAAGAGAGAGGTTACACCGCTGCATACAGGGGGAAAGAGTTGGTGATGATGGCGGTGAAGTTGTTGGTGAAGATGGCGGTGATGATGATGGCTCCGCGACGTTCCGGCGCCACCGGAAGAGAGGGGAGAGGGGCCCCCTTCTTCTTCTTCTTCTTCCTTGACCTCCTCCCTAGATGGGAGAATGGTTTCCCCTCTGGTCCTTGGCCTCCATGGTGTGGGAGGGGCGAGAGACCCTCCGAGATTGGATCTGTCTCTCTGTCTCTCTCTGTTTCTGCGTTCTCGTCTGCTGCCCTTTCACCGTTTCGTATATATACGGAGATCCGTAACTCCGATTGGATTGAAACCTTCGCCCAGATCTTTTTCCAAAAATTAGCTTTCTTGCGGCCAAAGTAGAGCATCAACCGCCTTACAAGGGGCCCACGAGGGTGGGGGTCGCGCCTGGAGTGGGCGTGGGGCCCACCCTCGTGGCCACCTCGGGCACCGTCTCGCGTTGATTTTACTTCCCAAAAATCACAAATATTCCAAAATAATTCTCCGTCCGTTTTTATCCCGTTTGGACTCCGTTTGATATGGGGTTTCATGAAACATAAAACATGCAACAAACAGAACCGACTTTGGCCATCGGATCAATATGTTAGTCCCAAAAATAGTATAAAAATTTACCAAAAGTATATGAAAGTTGTAGAATATTGGCATGGAACAATAAAAAATTATAGATACGACGGAGACGTATCAGCATCCCCAAGCTTAATTCCTGCTCGTCCTCGAGTAGGTAAATGATAAAAAAGATAATTTTTGATTTGGAATGCTACCTAGCATAATGTTGATCATGTATCTAATCATGGCATGAATGTTAAGATACGTGTGATTCAAAGCAATAGTCTATCATTTGACATAAAAACAATAATACTTCAGGCCTACTAATAAGGAAATCATGTCTTTTCAAAATAACAAGGCCAAAGAAAGTTATCCCTACAAAATCATATAGTCTGGCTATGCTCCATCTTCACCACACAAAATATTCACATCATGCACAACCCCGATGACAAGCCGAGCAATTGGTTCATACTTTTTAACGCGCTTCAGCTTTTTCAACCCTCACGCAATACATGAGCGCAAGCCATGGATATAGCACTATGGGTGGCATAGAATATGATGATGGGGGTTATGTGGAGAAGACAAAAAGGGAGAAAGTCTCACATCGACGCGGCTAATCAATGGGCTATGGAGATGCCCATCAATTGTTGTCAATGTGACGAGTAGGGATTGCCATGCAACGGATGCACTAGAGCTATAAGTGTATGAAAGCTCAAACTGAAACTAAGTGGGTGTGCATCCAACTTGCTTGCTCGTGAAGACCTAGGGCATTTGAGGAAGCCCATCGTTGGAATATACAAGCCAAGTTCTATAATGAAAAGTCCCACTAGTATATGAAAGTGATAACTCAAGAGACTCTCTATATGAAGAACATGATGCTACTTTGAAGCACAAGTGTGGTAAAAGGATAGTAACATTGCCCCTTCTCTCTTTTTCTCTCATTTTTTGTTGTTTATTATTTTTTATTTTTTTTATTTTTTTGGGCCTTCTCTTTTTTTGGCCTTTCTCTTTTTTAAATTTTTTTTATTTTTTATTTTTTTTCGTCAGGAGTCTCATCCCGACTTGTTGGGGAATCATAGTCTCCATCATCCTTTCCTCACTGGGGCAATGCTCTAATAATGATGATCATCACACTTTTATTTACTTACAACTCAATATTACAACTCGATACTAGAACAAAGATATGACTCTATATGAATGCCTCCGTGATGTACAGGATGTGCAATGATCTAGCATAGCAATGACATCAAAAACGGACAAGCCATGATAACATCATGCTAGCAATCTTACGATCATGCAAAGCAATATGACAATAAATGCTCAAGTCATGTATATGATGATGATGGAAGTTGCATGGCAATATATCTCGGAATGGCTATGGAAATGCCATGATAGGTAGGTATGGTGGCTGTTTTGAGGAAGATATAAGGAGGTTTATGTGTGATAGAGTGTATCGTATCATGGGGTTTGGATGCACCGGCGAAGTTTGCACCAACTCTTGAGGTTAGAAAGGGCAATGCATGGTACCGAAGAGGCTAGCAATGATGGAAGGGTGAGAGTGCGTATAATCCATGGACTCACATTAGTCATAAAGAACTCATATACTTATTGCAAAAGTTTATTAGCCCTCGAAGCAAAGTACTACTACGCATGCCCCTAGGGGGATAGATTGGTAGGATAAGACCATCGCTCGTCCCCGACCGCCACTCATAAGGAAGACAATCAATAAATACCTCATGCTCCAACTTCGTTACATAACGGTTCACCATACGTGCATGCTACGGGAATCACAAACCTCAACACAAGTATTTCTACAATCCACAACTACCCACTAGCATGACTCTAATATCACCATCTTTATATCGCAAAACTATTGCAAGGAATCAAACACATCATATTCAGTGATCTACAAGTTTTATGTAGGCTTTTATGACTAACCATGTGAATGAGCAATTCCTGTCATCTCTCTAAAATAGATATAAGTGAAGCAAGAGAGTTTAATTCTTTCTACAAAAGATATGCCCACGCTCTAACAAACATAAGTGAAGCAAAAGAGCATTCTACAAATGGCGGTTGTCTAAGTGAAGAGAAACAGGCAGTCCAAACTTCAAATGATATAAGTGAAGCACATGAAGCATTCTATAAAGCCATACTCAAAAGATATAAGTGAAGTGCAATGAGAATTCTATAAGTCAACCAAGGACTATCTCATACCAGCATGGTGCATAAAATAAAAATGAAAACTAAATGCAAAAGACGCTCCAAGGTTGCACATATTGCATGAATGAAACGAATCCGAAAACATACCGATACTTGTTGAAGAAAGAGGGGATGCCTTCCGGGGCATCCCCAAGCTTAGACGCTTGAGTCTCCTTGAATATTTACTTGGGGTGCCTTGGGCATCCCCAAGCTTGAGCTCTTTCCTCTCTTCCTTCTTCTCACATCGAGACCTTCTCGATCATCGAACACTTCATCCACACAAAACTTCAACAGAAAACTCGGTAAGATCCGTTAGTATAATAAAGCAAATCACTACTCTAAGTACTGTTGTAAACCAATTCATATTTTGTTTTTGCATTGTGTCTACTGTAATATAACTTTTTCATGGCTTAATCCACTCATATAAATCGATAGTTTCATCAAAACAAGCAAACTATGCATCAAAAACAGAATCTGTCTAAAACAGAACAGTCTGTAATAATCTGAACATTCACCATACTTCTGATACTTGAAATTTTTTGCCAAAATTAGGAAAAATAAAAAATTTGTATAGAAAGACAATGAAAAAATAATCAGAACCCTTTGACGTTCCAGTAAGAAATTAAAAATCGCGCACTACATCCAATTTTGCTGTCCTGCACCGCACAAACCGACAAGCACTGTAAACATCCTAAAGGCAAACCTTGGAACATTATTTTTATAATACAATGGAATTGTACAAGGGGATAATTTTTTTTTTGAAAAGTTTCTGTAATAAAGATTCACAAAGTTTCCGTGAGCATGAACAAAGTTCAAGGCTAGCTCCCACTTCAACAATGCTTGTCTTTCTCACTTTCGCTTTTCTTTTTGAAAAAGTTTTGGGTTCCCCTCTTTATTTTTTATTGTTTTAAAATATATGAAAGCACTCAACAGAAATAAATGACTCTCTAAAACTTCCGGGTTGTCTTCCTGGCAGCGCTTTCTTTAAAGCCATTAAGCTAGGCATATAGTGCTCAAGTTATGAATCCACCAGGATCCCAGGGTATATCAAAGCCAATTTTGATTAACAATGATTTGTGATTTAGTAGTGAGCACAAAGGAACATATATCATGTAATGACAAAGTCTAGCTCTCTTCCTATGCATCGGCATGTCATAAAAGAACAATTCATGCACACATAGTAAAGGCCAATGCATAGTATAAACAGTTTCTTGCAATTTTATCGTGTTGGAAACATAGAGAGGTGGAGATATAGTTCCTCTCTCATAATAATTGCAAGTAGGAAAAGCAAGCACATGCATATTATACTCATCAAAATCATCATGTGTAGTGGTAAAAGGCAACCCATCAATATAATCCTTAATAAGTGCAAACTTCTCCGATATAGTGTAGTTGGGAGAATTCAAAAAGATAATAGGACTATCATGCGTGGGTGCAATAGCAACAATTTCATTCATAACATAAGAAACAATAGCAATTTCATCTCCATAAGCATAATTCATATTGGCATCTTGGCCACAAGCATAGCAAGCATCATCAAAAAGGGATATTTCAAGAGAATCAACGGGATCATAATAGTCATCATAGCAATCATCCTTCAGTAAGCACGAAGGGAAATTAAACAATGTATGAGTTGGAGGGTTACTCTCATTAGAAGGTGGGCACGGGTAGCTAATCCACTCTTCCTCATTTTGTTCTTCGCTCTCCTCATCACCTTTTTCATCCAATGAGCTCACAGTTTCATCAACTTCTTCTTCCATAGATCCATGCAAAATATTAGTCTCTTCTTGGACAGCGAAGACTTTCTCAATAAGTGCATTAATATCGGAATTGTATTCATAATTCTCATAGCAATATTTGAGGATAGCTAAATTTTCAGGTCTATAAACAGCATCATCAAAATCTTCAAACTCTTTAAACATAGATTCAATTTCATAAGCACCCATAAAAGCAACAAATTCTTCTATTTGTTCCACATCATAGTAATCATATATACCATTAGCATAAGAAGCTAAGGTTTTATTATCATTAAATTTGCATGAAAAGGGAAGGTGTGGAGCCTTCATCCTAGAGCAACAAGTATAATCATATCTCAAGCATAGTTGCCTAGCATACCACTTCAATATATGAATTTGATCCCATAATAGTTTCCCTTTTTGAGTCAAGCGATAATCCCTAAAGTATTCACGTTGATCCAACGTTACTCCCATTAGATAATTGAATGGGGTTTTCTCAGGATTATTAAAGTAGTACATAATATCTTTCACATAACCAGCATTGAGGGTTTGAGGAGGTTCCCCATCTCCATGAGTAGCAAGTACACCGAATTTTTTTGGTATTTCGTGTTCCATATCCATAACTAAAGATAGAGAACAACTAAGAACAGCAAATAAAAATTACTTAGTGATAAAGCAAACAAGCACACACGAGAATATTCACCCCATGCTATTGCTCCCCGGCAAAGGCGTCAGAAAAAGGTCTTTATAACCCACAAGTATAGGGGATCAATTGTAGCCTCTTTCGATAAGTAAGAGTGTCGAACCCAACGAGGAGCTAAAGGTAGAACAAATATTCCCTCAAGTTCTATCGACCACCGATACAACTCTACGCACGCTTGACGTTCGCTTTACCTAGAACAAGTATGAAACTAGAAGTACTTTGTATGTGTTTTTGGATAGGTTTGCAAGAATATAAAGAGAGCGTAAATAAAAGTAGGGGTTGTTTAGATAAAGACACAACTAAATTAGTTCTAGTAAAGAGCTTGTTGTCACGAGAAAGTTATTTGTTCCTAGGCAATCGATAACTAGACTGGTAATCATTATTACAGTTTTATTTGAGGGAGAGGCATAAGCTAACATACTTTCTCTACTTGGATCATATGCACTTATGATTGGAACTTTAGCAAGCATCTGCAACTACTAAAGATCATTAAGGTAAAACCCAACCATAGCATTAAAGCATCAAGTCCTCTTTATCCCATACGCAAACAACCTACTTACTCGGGTCTGTGCTTCTGTCACTCACGCCACCCACCATAAGCAAATCATGAACATATTGCAAACCCTACAGCGGGGATCCCTCACGCTTGCGCGACACGGAGAGCACCATAGGACAACACCAATAATAAAACATGCAAATCAAACCAATCTTGATCATAAAATAACCCATAGGACAAAACGGATCTACTCAATCATCTTAGGATAGCCATACATCATTGGGAAATAATATATAGCATTGAGCGCCATGTTTAAGTAGAGATTACAGCGGGTAAGAGAGAGGTTACACCGCTGCATAGAGGGGGAAATAGTTGGTGATGATGGCGGTGAAGTTGTTGATGAAGATGGCGGTGATGATGATGGCTCCAGCGACGTTCTGGCGCCACCGGAAGAGAGGGGGAGAGGGCCCCCCTTCTTCTTCTTCTTCCTTGACATCCTCCCTAGATGGGAGAAGGGCTTCCCCTCTGGTCCTTGGCCTCCATGGCGTGGGAGGGGCGAGAGCCCCTCCGAGATTGGATCTGTCTCTCTGTCTCTCTCTGTTTCTGCGTTCTCGTCTGCTGCCCTTTCACTGTTTCGTATATATATGGAGATCTGTAACTCCGATTGGATTGAAACCTTCACCCAGATCTTTTTCCAAAAATTAGCTTTCTTGCAGCCAAAGTAGAGCATCAACCGCCTTACGAGGGGCCCACGAGGGTGGGGGGCGCGCCCACCTGGAGTGGGCGTGGGCCCCACCCTCGTGGCCACCTCGGACACCGTCTCGCGTTGATTTTACTTTCCAAAAATCACAAATATTCCAAAATAATTCTCCTTCCGTTTTTATCCCGTTTGGACTCCGTTTGATATGGGGTTTCTGCATAAAACATGCAACAAACAGGAACTGACACTGGGCACTGGATCAATATGTTAGTCCCAAAAATAGTATAAAAAGTTGCCAAAAGTATATGAAAGTTGTAGAATATTGGCATGGAACAATCAAAAATTATAGATACGACGGAGACGTATCATGCGCCTCCGTTGTCCATCAGCATTATTAAGTTCGACTTCATCCTAGAACAGATATGTACTTAGGATTTTCACTTGTTCGTCGGTGTTCTTCGCCGTTCTTCGTTTTCTCCTCTAGATCGAGTAGTGTTTGATCTGAATATGGTACCAAACTTGAGCGGTAGAAATTTAGCACTTTTTTTTAATACCAGAATACCTCCCCTCCATAGAAGATCTCATCTGAGCACACGAACTTTTCTGCTGCCGCCACCTTAGGTTTAGAACTTACTTCATTTTCTGAACTGCTGCAGATCAATAATTACAATACCAATCTGTGAAAACTGTTTGTCCAACACTTAACAATCCTTCACTTATAGATCTGAAATATGATAGCTGTTTGGGCGGCTTAACTAATAAGCCGTAACCCGCCATGTATCATTAGTCCCCTTTTAAGCCGCTAATAGATATATCTGCATAACTCACTGCTATCTTCCGACTTAAGACATTGGCTCTTTATAGAACTTTATTACCATTGAATCAATTGGCCGGCTTAATCAGCATAATCTTAAGCCGGCAATATTTCTTTTTTCTAGGCCTTCATCCTGAAAAATGACTAAGACTGTCACCGCATGCAACTGAGTTGTTTCCCGAGTCACCGAGGAAGCATTGAACGAATATTTCCAGACAAGCATCTTAGCCAAAAAAGATGTCATCCATTGGAGGGTCCCAGGCACAGAAACCCCTCCTGAGCCCAAGGATGGTGAAGTAATTGTCTTCACTGATCATCTACTCCGGGGTTTTAGCCCTCTCGGCTCAAAATTCTTTCGCGATGTGCTGCACTTTTTCAAGCTCCATCCTCAAGATATTGGGCCAAATTCCGTTTCAAACATCTGCAACTTTCAAGTGTTCTGCGAGGTGTACCTTCAACAGGAGCCCATTGTAGAACTATTTAGGGAGTTCTACTATTTAAACTAGCAGACCGAGTTCACAGACGGGCCCATCCTAGAATTTGGTGGCATTTCAATTCAAAGGCGGAAAGAAGCCACCTTCCCAGCTGCCAAACCGCCTAGTCATCCCAAGGACTGGAACCAAACTTGGTTTTATTGCCAAGACACTTCTCCAGAAGGGGAAAATCCTCTGCCAGGTTATCGTGCTAGCCGGCTTAGCAACAGGCATCCTCTTCCTGACCGCATTAGCACAGCGGAACGGAACAAATATATGCTTGTCTTTTCAAAGATCCGGGCCTTAATGGCCAACGGCTTATCCAGAATCGACCTGGTTCGCTGCTGGGTCGCATGGAGAATTTTGCCCTTAAGCCACCGCCCTGGCTTTGTCTGGAGTGATGCTGCCAATCAGGCGTTCGAGGCGTTGAAACAGCAGTTGGCTGAGCCGCCAATCCTTGCAGCTCCTATTGACAAAGAGCCCTTACTGTTATATGTGGATGCTAATAGCAGAGCCGTCGGTGTGGCAATTGTTGTGGAAATAAGGAATCGGGCAAGGAGTATCCGGTTCAGCGGCCGGTTTATTATGTCAGTGAGGTGTTCATTGAGTGTAAGCAGAGATACCCACATTGGCAGAAGCTGGTTTATGGTGTGTTCATGGCTAGCCGTAAGTTGAAACAGTATATCCTTGGTCATCCCATCACTGTGCTTAGTTCTACCCCTTTAGGGGATATTATTCAAAACAGAGAAGCCATAGGCCGGGTAGCCAAGTGGGCCATTGAGCTTGGACCCCATGGTCTGAAGTATATGCCTCAGACATCTATCAAGTCCCAAGCACTTGTGGATTTCATCAATGACTGGACAGAGTTACAGATGCCTGAGGAAAAGCCGGATAACACATTGGACTATTCACTTTGATGATCAAGGCAATTGGAAGGCTCGGGGGTTGGAGTTATTTTGACTTCCCCACGAGGTGATAAATTTTGTTATGTTTTAAGGTTGATGTTCCCTTGTACTAGCAATGCAGCTGAGTATGAAGCCTTGCTCCATGGTCTTTGGATGGCCAAAGAGATGAATCTATGCCGGGTGAGGTGTTTTGGCGACTCAGACTTGGTGGCTCAGCAAGTTTCAGGCACTTGGGATTCAAAAGATCCACTCATGGCGGCTTATCGCCGAGAGGTTGATACTATTGTTGGTCATTTCAAGGGTTATCAAGTGGAGCATGTTGATCGCTGGAAAAATGAGGCTCTGATGCTTTAATCCAGCTAGGGTCCCCATGTAAGCCGGTCCCACCTAATATTTTCCTTGATATTTTGCATAATCCTTCGTTAAATTGCCTCACGGAGGAATATCTTGCAATTCTGACCAAGGCACAACTGGTGGCGGCTCTTCATGCTATTCCTGATTGGTCAGTTCCATATTTGGCTTATATGACCCGGGGTGAGTTACCTGAAGATGAAACTTTGGCCAGGCAGATAACCCGGTGGTCTAAGTCAATGACTATTGTCAATGGAGAGTTGCACCAATGTAGTGTTACAGGGGGTTCAACGTTGTGTTTCTCCTAAGGAAGGCTGTGAGATTTTATACGAGATTCATGAAGGAGACTGTGGCCATCATGTCGGCTCTAAGTCTCTCATGGCTAAGGCGTTTCGTCATGGATTTTATTGGCTAACGGCTCATGCTGATGCAGAGGATTTGGTCAGTAAATATGATGGTTGTCAGAAATTTTCGAGAGGAGCTCATGTACCGGCTCAAGAATTGAGGATGATTCCCATTACTTGGCCATTTGCAGTCTGGGGCTGGATATGGTTGGGCCTTTTAAAAGGTCCAAGGACAAAAAGACTCACCTCCTGGTGGCTTTTGACAAATTTACAAAGTGGGTTGAAGCTGAGTCAGTCAGCAAATGTGATGCAGCGACGGCGGTTCAATTCATTAAAAATGCGATCTTTCGTTTTGGATACCCTCATAATATCATCACTGATAATGGTACTAACCTGTCTAAGGGTACAATGAAAGAATTCTATCAACAAGAGCAGATCCGCCTCGATGTTTCGTCTGTAGCTCACCCCCGATCCAATGGTCAAGCTGAAAGAGCCAATCAAGAAATATTGAGAGGTATAAAACCCCGGCTTGTGCTCCCTTTGCAGAGGACGCCGGATTGTTGGGTTGAGGAGTTATCAATACTAACCCCAACAGATCTACGGGTTACACGCCTTTCTTCATGATTTACGGAGCAAAGGTGGTTCTCCCAAGTGACATCCGTCACGACTCGCCCCGCGTGGCAGCTTATGTTAAAGCTGATAATGAAAAAGCACGTCAGGATGCTCTTGACCTTCCGGATGAGGAGTGTGACCTTGCGGCGGATCGTTCGGCGATTTACCAGCAAGATATGCGTCGTTGTCATAGCCGCTGGGTTAAAACCCGGACCTTTCAAGAAGGCGACTTGGTGCTCCGGCTCATCCAGGATCAAACAGACATGCACGAGTTATCCCACCTTGGGAAGGGCCCTTTGTGGTCAGCAAAAACCTGAACAACGGGTCATAATAAACACTCGTGTTGAGACCTGAGACTGTGTATCATACTGCATACTTTTGTTGGACCGCTTGATTACTAATATGGCTGCGTGCATCGCTTTGATGTAGAGGCTGGGGTCATCCTCCTTTCAAAAACAATAACTCGAGTTCAGGTTCACATGCACCTGGATTTCGTTCCTATTCCATCTCTGTTAATTCCACATGTAGTTTATGGGACATATTTTTTCAAGAGAATATTTCATCTTCCTCACTATAACGGTCTATTTTGATGTGATGACAGATAATTATCTGCTTGAAACGTTCATAATAACCAAGAAAGTTTCACTGTTTATGTGTTCTGGTTTTAGCTACTAGCCCATGCAACCGCACGGGTTGATGACTAGTTAATACAAATTACATATCCACCAGAATCTACATGGTTTGGACTTGTGTTCAAGTGTGCCACATAGCCATGCAGGTGATTGACTATCTTGTCTTTGCCACTGCAAACGGTGAACCGATGATTAGCAATCTGTTGCTCTAGAACTGAAGTGTAATGCTAGCCGTGGCAGATAACTCTCTGTTTCCACATTATTTTTGTTGGCATTGTCTTGCTTGATAGTGGATTTTAGGTTGTTTGCACTCAGTAGGTCAGTGCCAAACTTGATCAAGCTAGCACGGTCAAATAATTTTGTTACGATGCAGAGGCTGGTTGAGAAATAAATTTGAGAAAGAAGCTCTCTCTCTCTCTCTGTGTGTGTGTGCGTGCGTGCGTGCAAGCATGCAGTGTGTGTGTGTGTGCAAAATATTCTGCAATACTGAATAGATTTTACATGTAAGGAAATCAGCATGAAACAATCCAACAGATGTGACCAATGAATCTTCTATATATAGTCATTAGTCAAGAAGACACATGGAATCTTATGAAAGGCATGTGAGTCTATGACACAATTAAAATGACACAATTAAATGTGGTCGGATCGGTCTTTATTGACTTTATCCGTTATTTAGTTTTCGCACTTTTCTTAGTAACCATTAGATGCAGATCTCATATAATTAATGTCACACAACGACTTGAGCCATATGTGGACCTAGTGTTCCTGGATAAAAGCTAACCAAAACAAAGCGACATATTCAAGAATCGCATAGCCTCGAGAGCATGTATAATCTGATAAATATAGTGAACCGGGCAAAACGTCTTCACATCAACGTGCTAACATGCCCGCGCAGTTCCTAGCTTCCCAAGGCTTCTTTTTCATCCCACTCTCTAATGGCAACCACCATATACACCACTCTTCCAGACGGGTTTCCTGGGATTGGAAGGCACCGGGAATTATTTTGGGGCCATAGCAGTCCATTGAACGAGCAAAAGGAGGCGGCAATAGTCGCACCACCACCACTACCCTTGCCGAAGGGTGTCCGCCAAGAGGAGACCGGCGTGAGAAGCCAAATGGACATATCGCCCACCCCTCCTCCAATGTCACACCAGTACGAGTACGGGAGAAGGAGGTTGGCCCTCATCAGATCCACCTAACAACTGCCCGCAAGAGACATGATGTGAGCCAGACGCTCCCGACGAGCAAGACGCAAAAGGCATTATGCAGCCGGCCGACTAGATCCCGGCCACCAGTTGTTGCCGGCCGGTGTAGGGCCAAATATGTCGCCAGTGCTACATTACCCCTACAGTCATAGCACCACGGTTGCCGCATTGCCATTCGGGCTCCGTCGGAGCGCGCACTGTTTAGGGCTGCCACTGCGCTCGAGCTGAAGGGCTCTCAGCAACGCGGGGATAAGAGCTCGCCGTAGCCGTTAGGGAGAGAGACTTCGCTTGCAAGCTTCCTTCAGTAACGACGAGGTAGGCGGGAGGAGATAAGGCCGGAGCGGCCCGAGCTGCCAGTTTTTTTTTCTGGTAGTACGTGTCTCATTCATTGTTTGTTTGGAGGAGCGGTAGTGCTTTTTTGTTTCCTTTTTTTTTTTTTGCGGGTGAGGAGCGGTAACGTTAACGTAAAGGGAATCAAGTTACAGGGTTTAACAGCTCTGTATTGAGAAAATCAAATCTTATTTGGTTCGGTTGCATAATGGAAATAGGTACCTTGCAGCGAACTGTTCGGCGACGAGGGTGAGTTGGGGAGGCAACAAATGGGGGTGATGACCAGGGACGACGGTGATGGATACCAGACGATGGGGCCACGACCAGAGAGGAGGAGAAAGCGCACATCCGGGCGGTTACTAGACGACCATCGGAGTCGGGCAGAGGTGGCTCGACCATGGTGTCACTGGCTTCTTTTGGGAACGATGAGATGCAAGTCGTGCCCGGCGGCTGGCATGGCGCGGATGCAGTGACCTTGCACGAGGAAAGGATCAAGGGGAGGGAGGGGAGGTTTCGAAGGGGATCGGGGAGGCGCCGGAGCTGGACTCAAAGAGGATCAGGACAACGGCGGCATTGGTAAAGGGAGGGATCCCATGTAACGCAGTTTAGGGGAGGGGAGCCTGGAACCGTTTACTGAGGCATCGGATTATAGCTTACACGTACCAAATGTGTGTAACGGTTTTGGTTTCCACCGTAAACAGGTAACAGAGCTTTTTGCCGGAAACAAACACCTCAATGTTACAAGCCACGTACATTGGCATGACAAAACTGAAATAACAGCTTTAACCTTTGCAGACCACTAGCCAAGAAGTAAAAATACAATCGAGACCGAAAAATCCCCTGAGCTTGACGGTAACGCCCATGACCTGTCTCCAGCACCACCCTAGCAACCACCAAAGAAAAATATAACGAGTCTGAGGGCGAATTCCAATACTACATTGGGCTCCATCACCAACTCCTCATCAGCGTGTTCATATATTCTCCGTCTCGAAATACTTGTCGAGGAATGGATGTATCTAAATGTGTTTTAGTTCTAGATACATCCATTTGTATACATTCCTACGACAAGTATTTTCGGACGGAGGGAGTACTACTCTCCACTATTTCCTATATGAAAAATGAGGTGGTGCTTACACTTTGAGGCTATAGACATGCATGGCTTGGAGTTGTGTTCAGGGGTGCCACAAAGAAGGTGAGTGGTTATCTGGTGACCCCTGGTTAGCGTTTTACTGATATGGAATTCAATTATTAAAGTGTTATGCTAACCATGGCAAGCAACTACATGTTTCCACTTTATTTTTGTTGTTGCCCTGCTTCACAGTGGATCTCAGGACAGCAAATGTGTCGACCTGTTTATTGTAGTGCTTCTCTGGTTGCCCATTCATTCATTGTGTCAATGTTGCTTCGTACTACCTTACGGCTGATGATAGATGTGCCATATTGTGTTAATTTGGTGTAGGCTAGTTGCCCAAACGTTCGTTGTGTCAATGTTGCTTTCCTATTATGACTTGGCCAATGATAGCAATGCTAGTGTGTTAATTTTGTGCGGTGATGAAGATAAGAAGACAAACTACGAAAACACAAGGCAACCCATTGTTTCTTTCGATAAATCTAGGCCAGGTAATATGGCAATAACTCATGATTAATTTGTTTGGTTCCGTCCTAATTTATGTTATAATGCGGTGGTGAGACACTCTCCACTATCAATAATACAAGCCTTAAAATCGCCATCTGATATTGATATATACATCTCGAATACAGTGGAATAAATGTATGTTTGTGAACCAATTAATGGTTGAAGCAATGATGAAAGCGGTGGATGAATCGAGGTGCGAGTCGTCGACACAACAAGCGATCAATGTTTTCGGAGAAAGTGTAGCAAGCGAAGAAGAACTTGCCAACATGCTTATAGGCTCATACATGAGGTTGCAGATTGTGGCGTTGTAGATGGTTAGGTTACGCTCATTTATTTGCAGCATCAATCTTTGATTGCCCGTGGATGTAATTTCTATAGTATATCTTTGGATGTGCAGCGTTATTCCCTGTATGCGTACCTTTGCATGATCGGTTTTGGTCTGCATAATTGCTTTCGTCGTAATGGGCTCAAATTATCTAATTTGGCCTAAAGACATATATGAACTTTAGTGGGCCCATTAAGTTAATGGGCGTTACTAAACGAAAGTTAATGGTGGCCCTCTTACCTCTGAGTCGTTAACGAGCCGACGCATCGAAGCGAGCAGTGGCCCAGTTTATTTCACGGGCGTTAGAGCCGTTACTAAGTTTGGGCTACATGGCCCAACTATCTTTATGAGCCTTTAGCGAGGCCAAAAGAGGCAATGAACTTGTCTTGGACCATGAAGACCATAAGAGGCCGAAAGTTATGTTAAATTGTAAATGGCCCAAGCGTATTTGTGGGCCTTTAGCGAGCCAAAAAGAAAGCGAGCTGGTATTGGACCATGAAGGGCATGGGCGTTAAAAAAAAGGTCCAGACAACAAATGGCCCAACTCATTTATGGTCCATTAACGAGGCCAACTGCAGGGCGAAATTATTAACATAAATGGGTCGCTAAAGGCCAAAACTCAGGTCACTAATAGCCCAAGCGATTTATGGGCCGTCAATGAGGTGACAAGGGCGAGAAAATTATTAACATACTTAAATGGGCAGCTAAAGGCGAAACTGGTCCGACAACAAATGGCCCATCAGATTTATGGGCCGTCAGCGGTGAAAGACACCTTTGGGCGTAAACCAACATTTAAATGGTGCGCTAAAAGGCGGAAAGATGTATCTGAAAATTGGCCCATCCATTAAATGGGCGTTAATAAGCCGAAATCTCATCGGGCGATATTGAGCCCAAATATATAGCGGGCTGTTAGCAGGCTCGAATTGATGATACTGCAATGGTGTCAAATCTTTAACGGGCGTTGTGGGTCAATTGGCACATCTCGTATGGGCGTGGGCTTAAATGGACTGACACAAGTAGGCCTTATATGGGCTGACTTAATTTTCTTTGGCTGGCCTTTTCACGAGAATGGGCCTCTGTTGGACCGTGCGTGTCGGACGTATCATAGGCGCCTTCCGTCCAATGAGTGGATGACATCATCCCAGCGATGAGCGAAACCGTGTTTCCTCCAGCCAATGATGATTTTACCGTGGAAAATCCCCATTGGTCGAGTACGATGGGTTATCGGATCAAAACCCGACCCGATAAACAACGGCATTCCGTTACGGTGGATGCCACATATCGGTCACCCTTGGCGAAAACGCCATGTGGCGTGATTTATCATCATGGAAGTGGACACTTAGTGATGATAATTTTAATGTCATGGAACACTTCTGACAACACGGTATGACTATCTTGATTCTTTCATAAATTTGTCATGGATGTACATGCATGATAAAACGCGACCTCTTGTGACAAACATGTATCATCACGGAAGTGTATTTTTTTAGTGATCCCTCAAGCTTACGCGACACGGAAGCACCATAGGACGTTAATAAAACATGCAACTCAAACCAATCTTGATCATCAAACCATAGGACAAGCGGATCTACTCAAACATCATAGGATAGCCATACATCATTGGGAAATAATATATAGCATTGAGCACCATGTTTAAGTAGAATTCAGATGGAGTAAGAGAGAGGTTACACCGCTGCATCTGAGGAAGAGTTGGTGATGATGGCGGTGAAGTTGTTGGTGAAGATGGCGGTGATGATGATGGCTCATGACGTTCGGTCATCCGGAAGAAGAGAGGAAGGGCCCCTTCTTCTTCTTCTTCTTCCTTGACCTCCTCCTAGATGGGAGAATGGTTTCCCCTCGGTCCTTGGCCTCCATGGTGTGGGAGCGAGAGACCCTCACGAGATTGGATCATCTCTCTGTCTCTCTCTGTTTACTGCGTTCTCAAATCTTGCTTTCTTGGTTACGTATATCACGAGATCCGTAACTCGATTGGATTGAAACCTTAGCAGATCTTTTCAAAAAATTAGCTTTCTTGCGGCCAAAGTAGAGCATCAACATTTTACAAAGGGCCCACGAGGTGAAATTCGCTTTGGAGTGGTGGGGCCCACCCTATTCCCTACCGAGCACAAATCTACGTTGATTTTACTTCCCAAAAATCACAAATATTCAAAATAATTCTCCGTCGTTTTATCGTTTGGACTCCGTTTGATATAGGGTTTCTTGAAACATAAAACATGCAACAAGCGGGCGACCTTTAACCTTTGGATCAATATGTTAGTCCCAAAATAGTATAAAATTTACCAAAAGTATATGAAAGTTGTAGAATATTGGCATGGAACAATAAAAATTATGAATCTGACGAGCGTATCAGCATCTAAACTTAATTCCTGCAAATCTCGGTAGGTAAATGATAAAAAGATAATTTTGATTTGGAATGCTACCTAGCATAATGTTGATCATGTATCTAATCATGGCATGAATGTTAAGATCGTGTGATTCAAAGCAATAGTCTATCATTTGACATAAAAACAATAATACTTGAGGCCTACTAATAAAAATCATGTCTTTTCAAAATAACAAGGCCAAAGAAAGTTATCCTAAAATCATATAGTGCAGCTATGCTCCATCTTCACCACAAAATATTCACATCATGCACAACCCGATGACAAGCCGAGCAATTGGTTCATACTTTTAGCAACATTTTTCAACCCTCACGCAATACATGCAAGCCATGGATATAGCACTATGGGTGGCATAGAATATGATGATGGGGTTATGTGGAGAGAAGACAAAAAGGAGAAAGTCTCACATCGATGGCTAATCAATGGGCTATGGAGATGCCCATCAATTGTTGTCAATGTGACGAGTAGGGATTGCCATACAGCGGATGCACTAGAGCTATAAGTGTAGTAAGCTCAAAATGAAACTAAGTGGGTGTGCATCCAACGCTTCTTTCTCGTGAAGACCTAGGGCATTGAGAAGCCCATCGTTGGAATATACAAGCCAAGTTCTATAATGAAAAGTCCCACTAGTATGAAAGTGATAACTCAAGAGACTCTCTATAAAAGAACATGATGCTACTTTGAAGCACAAGTGTGGTAAAAGGATAACATTGCCCTTCTCTCTTTTCTCTCATTTTTGTTGTTTATTTTTATTTTTTTATTTTTTTTGGGCCTTCTCTTTTTTGGCCTTTCTCTTTTTAAATTTTTTTATTTTTTATTTTTTTTTTAGTCGAGTCTCATCCCGACTTGTTGGGAATCATAGTCTCCATCATCCTTTCCTCACTGAAATGCTCTAATAATGATGATCATCACACTTTTATTTACTTACAACTCAATATTACAACTCGATACTAGAACAAAGATATGACTCTATGAATGCCTCGTGATATGCAAGGATGCAATGATCTAGCATAGCAATGACATCAAAAAGCGGACAAGCCATGATAACATCATGCTAGCAATCTTCGATCATGCAAAGCAATATGACAATAAATGCTCAAGTCATGTATATGATGATGATGGAAGTTGCATGGCAATATATCTGGAATAGCTATGGAAATGCCATGATAGGTAGGTATGGTGGCTGTTTTGAGGAAGATATAAGGAGGTTTATGTGTGATAGAGTGTATCGTATCATGGGGTTTGGATGCACGGCGAAGTTTGCACCAACTCTTGAGGTTAGAAAGGGCAATGCATGGTGCAGAAGAGGCTAGCAATGATGGAAGGGTAAGTGCGTATAATCCATGGACTCATTAGTCATAAAGAACTCATATACTTATTGCAAAAGTTTATTAGCCCTCGAGCAAAAGTACTACTACATGCCCCTAGGGGATAGATTGGTAGGATAAGACCATCGCTCGTCCCCGAGCCACTCATAAGGAAGACAATCAATAAATACCTCATGCTCCAACCCGTTACATAACGGTTCACCATCGTGCATGCTACAGGAATCACAAACCTCAACACAAGTATTTCTACAATCCACAACTACCCACTAGCATGACTCTAATATCACCATCTTTATATCATAAAACTATTGCAAGGAATCAAACACATCATATTCAGGTGATCTACAAGTTTTATGTAGGCTTTTATGACTAACCATGTGAATGAGCAATTCTGTCATCTCTCTAAAATAGATATAAGTGAAGCAAGAGAGTTTAATTCTTTCTACAAAAGATATGCCCACGCTCTAACAAACATAAGTGAAAAAGAGCATTCTACAAATGGCGGTTGTCTAAGTGAAGAAAGCAGGCAGTCAAACTTCAAATGATATAAGTGAAGCACATGAAGCATTCTATAAAGCCATACTCAAAAGATATAAGTGAAGTGCAATGAATTCTATAAGTCAACCAAGGACTATCTCATACCAGCATGGTGCATAAAATAAAAATGAAAACTAAATGCAAAGAAGCGCTCCAGGTTGCACATATTGCATGAATGAAGCGAATCCGAAAACATACCGATACTTGTTGAAGAAAGGGATGCCTTGGGGCATCCCCAAGCAAACAGAGTCTCCTTGAATATTTACTTGGGGTGCCTTGGGCATCCCCAAGCAATCTTCCTCTCTTCCTTCTTCTCACATCGAGACCTTCTCGATCATCGAACACTTCATCCACACAAAACTTCAGCGAAAACTTCGGTAAGATCCGTTAGTATAATAAAGCAAATCACTACTCTAAGTACTGTTGTAAACCAATTCATATTTTGTTTTTGCATTGTGTCTACTGTAATATAACTTTTTCATGGCTTAATCCACTCATATAAATCGATAGTTTCATCAAAACAAGCAAACTATGCATCAAAAACAGAATCTGTCTAAAACAGAACGATGTAATAATCTGAACATTCACCATACTTCTGATACTTGAAATTTTTGCCAAAATTAGGAAAAATAAAAATTTGTATAGAAGACAATGAAAAAATAATCAGAACCCTTTAGCGTTCCATAAGAAATTAAAAATGGCACTACATCCAATTTTGCTGTCCTGCACCGCTGAAACCGACAAGCACTGTAAACATCCTAAAGGCAAACCTTGGAACATTATTTTTATAATACAATGGAATTGTACAGGGGATAATTTTTTTTGAAAAGTTTCTGTAATAAAGATTCACAAAGTTTCCGTGAGCATGAACAAAGTTCAAGGCTAGCTCCCACTTCAACAATGCTTGTCTTTCTCACTTTATTTTCTTTTGAAAAAGTTTTGGGTTCCCCTCTTTATTTTTATTGTTTTAAAATATAAAGCACTCAACAGAAATAAATGACTCTCTAAAACTTCGGGTTGTCTTCTGGCAGCGCTTTCTTTAAGCCATTAAGCTAGGCATATAGTGCTCAAGTTATGAATCCACGAGGATCCTGGGTATATCAAAGCCAATTTTGATTAACAATGATTTGTGATTTAGTAGTGAGCACAAAGAATATATCATGTAATGACAAAGTCTAGCTCTCTTCTGCATCGGCATGTCATAAAGAACAATTCATGCACACATAGTAAAGGCCAATGCATAGTATAAACAGTTTCTTACAATTTTATCGTGTTGGAAACATAGAGGGTGGAATATAGTTCCTCTCTCATAATAATTGCAAGTAGGAAAACAAGCACATGCATATTATACTCATCAAAATCATCATGTGTAGTGGTAAAAAGCAACCCATCAATATAATCCTTAATAAGTGCAAACTTCTCCGATATAGTGTAGTTGGGAGAATTCAAAAGATAATAGGACTATCATGCGTGGGTGCAATAGCAACAATTTCATTCATAACATAAAAACAATAGCAATTTCATCTCCATAAGCATAATTCATATTGGCATCTTGGCACAAGCATAGCAAGCATCATCAAGGGATATTTCAAAGAATCAGCGGGATCATAATAGTCATCATAGCAATCATCCTTGATGTGCGAAGGAAATTAAACAATGTATGAGTTGGAGGTTACTCTCATTAGAAGGTAGGCACGGGCTAATCCACTCTTCCTCATTTTGTTCTTAGCTCTCCTCATCACCTTTTTCATCCAATGAGCTCACAGTTTCATCAACTTCTTCTTCCATAGATCCATGCAAAATATTAGTCTCTTCTTGGACAGCGAAGACTTTCTCAATAAGTGCATTAATATGAATTGTATTCATAATTCTCATAGCAATATTTGAGGATAGCTAAATTTTCAGGTCTATAAACAGCATCATCAAAATCTTCAAACTCTTTAAACATAGATTCAATTTCATAAGCACCCATAAAAGCAACAAATTCTTCTATTTGTTCCACATCATAATCATATATACCATTAGCATAAGAAGCTAAGGTTTTATTATCATTAAATTTGCATGAAAAGGGAAGGTGTGGAGCCTTCATCCTAGAGCAACAAGTATAATCATATCTCAAGCATAGTTGCCTAGCATACCACTTCAATATATGAATTTGATCCATAATAGTTTCCTTTTTGAGTCAGCGATAATCCCTAAAGTATTCACGTTGATCCAACGTTACTCCCATTAGATAATTGAATGGGGTTTTCTCAGGATTATTAAAGTAGTACATAATATCTTTCACATAACCAGCATTGAGGGTTTGAGGAGGTTCCCCATCTCCATGAGTAGCAAGTACACGAATTTTTTGGTATTTCGTGTTCCATATCCATAACTAAAGATAGAACAACTAAGAACAGCAAATAAAATTACTTAGTGATAAAACAAACAAGCACACGAGAATATTCACCCCATGCTATTGCTCCCGAAAGGCGTCGAGAAAAAAGTCTTTATAACCCACAAGTATAGGGGATCAATTGTAGCCTCTTTCGATAAGTAAGAGTGTCGAGACAAGCGAGGAGCTAAAGGTAGAACAAATATTCCTCAAGTTCTATCGACCACCGATACAACTCTCCTTGCGACGGCGTTATTTACCTAGAACAAGTATGAAACTAGAAGTACTTTGTATGTGTTTTGGATAGGTTTGCAAGAATATAAAGAGCGTAAATAAAAGTAGGGTTGTTTAGATAAAGACACAACTAAATTAGTTCTAGTAAAAGAGCTTGTTGTCACGAGAAAGTTATTTGTTCCTAGGCAATCGATAACTAGTAGTAATCATTATTACATTTTATTTGAGGAGAGGCATAAGCTAACATACTTTCTCTACTTGGATCATATGCACTTATGATTGGAACTTTGTAAGCATCTGCAACTACTAAAGATCATTAAGGTAAAACCCAACCATAGCATTAAAGCATCAAGTCCTCTTTATCATCATGAAACAACCTACTTACTAGGTGCGTATACATCCTCCGCCACCACCATAAGCAAATCATGAACATATTGCAAACCCTACAGCGGGGATCCCTCACGCTTCTTGCGACACGGAGAGCACCATAGGACAACACCAATAATAAAACATGCAAATCAAACCAATCTTGATCATAAAATAACCCATAGGACAAAGCGGATCTACTCAATCATCTTAGGATAGCCATACATCATTGGGAAATAATATATAGCATTGGCGCCATGTTTAAGTAGAGATTACAGCCCGGTAAGAGAGGTTACACGCTGCATAGAGGAAATAGTTGGTGATGATGGCGGTGAAGTTGTTGATGAAGATGGCGGTGATGATGATGGCTCGGTGACGTTCATGCGCCGGAAGAGGAGAGGGCCCCTTCTTCTTCTTCTTCCTTGACATCCTCCTAGATGGGAGAAGGGCTTCCCCTCTGGTCCTTGGCCTCCATGGCGTGGGAGGGCGAGAGCCCCTCAAGTTGAATCTGTCTCTGTCTCTCTCTGTTTACTGCGTTCTCGTCTGCTGCCCTTTCACATTTTTTGTATATATATGGAGATCTGTAACTCCGATTGGTTGAAACCTTCACCCAGATCTTTTCCAAAAATTAGCTTTCTTGCAGCCAAAGTAGAGCATCAACGCCTTACGAGGGCCCACGAGGGTGAAGCGCGCCACAGGTGGGCGTGGGCCCCCACCTGTGGCCACCTCGGACACCGTCTCGCGTTGATTTTACTTTCCAAAATCACAAATATTCAAAATAATTCTCCTTCCGTTTTTATCCCGTTTGGACTCCGTTTGATATGGGGTTTACGCATAAAACATGCAACACGAGGCCGACCTTTGAGCCTTTGGATCAATATGTTAGTCCCAAAAATAGTATAAAAAGTTGCCAAAAGTATATGAAAGTTGTAGAATATTGGCATGGAACAATCAAAAATTATAGATCTGACGGAGGCGTATCATGCGCCTCCGTTGTCCATCAGCATTATTAAGTTCGACTTCATCCTAGAACAGATATGTACTTAGGATTTTCACTTGTTAAATCGGTGTTCTTCGCCGTTCTTCGTTTCTCCTCTAGATCGAGTAGTGTTTGATCTGAATATGGTACCAAACTTGGCGGTAGAAATTTAGCACTTTTTTAATGCAGAATACCTCCCTCCATAGAAGATCTCATCCGAGCACACGAACTTTTCTGCTGCCGCCACCTTAGGTTTAGAACTTACTTCATTTTCGGCTGCTGCAGATCAATAATTACAATACCAATCTGTGAAAACTGTTTGTCCAACATAACAATCCTTCACTTATAGATCTGAAATATGATAGCTGTTTGGTGACAAACTAATAAGCGTAACCATATGTATCATTAGTCCCCTTTTAAGCCGCTAATAGATATATCGCATAACTCCTTTGCTATCTTCCGCTTAAGACATTGGCTCTTTATAGAACTTTATTACCATTGAATCAATTGGCGGCTTAATCAGCATAATCTTAAGCGGCAATATTTCTTTTCTAGGCCTTCATCTGAAAAATGACTAAGGCATCACGCATGCTGCTGAGTTGTTTCCCGAGTCACCGAGGAAGCATTGAGCGAATATTTCCAGACAAGCATCTTAGCCAAAAAGATGTCATCCATTGGAGGGTCCCGAGCCGAAACCCTCCAGGCCCAAGGATGGTGAAGTAATTGTCTTCACGATCATCTACTCGGGTTTTAGCCCTCCGGCTCAAAATTCTTCGCGATGTGCTGCACTTTTCAAGCTCCATCCTCAAGATATTGGGCCAAATTCCGTTTCAAACATCTGCAACTTTCAAGTGTTCTGCGAGGTGTACCTTCAACGAGGCCCATTGTAGAACTATTTAGGGAGTTCTACTATTTAAACTAGCAGACCGAGTTCACGAGGCGGGCCCATCCTAGAATTTGGTGGCATTTCAATTCAAAGGCGGAAAGAAGCCACCTTCCCAGGCCAAACCGCCTAGTCATCCCAAGGCTGGAACCAAACTTGGTTTTATTGCCAAGACACTTCTCGAAGGGAAAATCCTCTGCCGAGTTATCGTGCTGGCCGGCTTAGCGAGCATCCTCTTCACGGCCGCATTAGCACAGAGCGGAACAAATATATGCTTGTCTTTTCAAAGATCCGGGCCTTAATGGCCAGCAGCTTATCCAGAATCGACCTGGTTCGCTCTTTGGGTCGCATGGAGAATTTTGCCCTTAAGCCACCCTGGCTTTATGCAGGTAATCTGCCAATCGAGCGTTCGGCGTTGAAACAGCATTGGCTGAGCCGCCAATCCTTGCAGCTCCTATTGACAAGAGCCCTTTGTTATATGTGGATGCTAATAGCGAGCCGTCGGTGTGGCAATTGTTGTGGAAATAAGGAATCGGGCAAGGAGTATCCGGTTCAGCGGCGGTTTATTATGTCGATGAGGTGTTCATTGAGTGTAGCGAGAGATACCCACATTGGCGAAGCTGGTTTATGGTGTGTTCATGGCTAGCCGTAAGTTGAAACGATATATCCTTGGTCATCCCATCAACGTAGTTCTACCCTTTGGGATATTATTCAAAGCAGAGAAGCCATAGGCCGGGTAGCCAAGTGGGCCATTGAGCTTGGACCCCATGGTGCAAGTATATGCCTCGAGACATCTATCAAGTCCCAAGCACTTGTGGATTTCATCAATGTTGGACAGAGTTACGGATGCAGGAAAAGCGGATAACACATTGGACTATTCACTTTGATGATCAAGGCAATTGGAAGGCTCGGGGTTGGAGTTATTTGACTTCCCACGAGGTGATAAATTTTGTTATGTTTTAAGGTTGATGTTCCTTGTACTAGCAATGCAGCTGAGTATGAAGCCTTGCTCCATGGTCTTTGGATGGCCAAAGAGATGAATCTATGCGGGTGAGGTGTTTTGGCGACTTCGGACTTGGTGGCTCGACAAGTTTAGGGCACTTGGGATTCAAAAGATCCACTCATGGCGGCTTATCGAGAGAGGTTGATACTATCAAGTGGAGCATGTTGATGCATTTGGAAAAATGAGGCTCTGATGCTTTAATCCAGCTAGGGTCCCGGTGTAAGCGGTCCCACCTAATATTTTCCTTGATATTTTGCATAATCCTTCGGTTAAATTGCCTACGGAGGAATATCTTGCAATTCGACCGAAAAGCTGGTGGTGGCGGCTCTTCATGCTATTCCTGATTGGTCGAGTTCCATATTTGGCTTATATGACCGGGGTGAGTTACTGAAGATGAAACTTTGGCGAGGCGAGATAACCCGGTGGTCTAAGTCAATGACTATTGTCAATGGAGAGTTGCACCAATGTAGTGTTCTGGGGGTTCAACGTTGTGTTTCTCCTAAGGAAGGCTGTGAGATTTTATCGAGATTCATGAAGGAGCTGTGGCCATCATGTCGGCTCTAAGTCTCTCATGGCTAAAGCGTTTAAATCATGGATTTTATTGGCTAACGGCTCATCTTGATCTGATTTGGTCGATAAATATGATGGTTGTCGAGAAATTTTAGAGAGGAGCTCATGTACGGCTCAAGAATTGAGGATGATTCCCATTACTTGGCCATTTGCGATGGGGCTGGATATGGTTGGGCCTTTAAAGGTCAAGGACAAAAAGACTCACCTCTGGTGGCTTTTGACAAATTTACAAAGTGGGTTGAAGCTGAGTCGATCGGCAAATGTGATGCAGCGACGGCGGTTCAATTCATTAAAAATCGATCTTTCGTTTTGGATACCCTCATAATATCATCACGATAATGGTACTAACCTGTCTAAGGGTACAATGAAAATTCTATCAACAAGCAGATCCGCCTCGATGTTTAAATACGTAGCTCACCCCGATCCAATGGTCAAGCTGAAAGAGCCAATCAAGAAATATTGAGAGGTATAAAACCCGGCTTGTGCTCCTTTGAGAGGGCGGCGGATTGTTGGGTTGAGGAGTTATCAATACTAACCCCAACAGATCTGAGTTACGCCTTTCTTCATGATTCTGAACAAAGGTGGTTCTCCCAAGTGACATCCGTCACGACTACCTGTGGCAGCTTATGTTAAAGCTGATAATGAAAAAACACGTCGAGGATGCTCTTGACCTTCCGGATGAGGAGTGTGACCTTGCGGCGGATCGTTATTTACCAGCAAGATATCGTCGTTGTCATAGCCGCTGGGTTAAAACCGGACCTTTCAAGAAGGCGACTTGGTGCTCCGGCTCATCCAGGATCAAACAGACATGCACGAGTTATCCCACCTTGGGAAGGGCCCTTTGTGGTCAGCAAAACCTGAACAACGGGTCATAATAAACACTCGTGTTGAGACCTGAGACTGTGTATCATACTGCATACTTTTGTTGGACCGTTTGATTACTAATATGGCTGCGTGCATCGCTTTGATGTAGAGGCTGGGGTCATCCTCCTTTTCAAAACAATAACTCGAGTTCAGGTTCACATGCACCTGGATTTCGTTCCTATTCCATCTCTGTTAATTCCACATGTAGTTTATGGGACATATTTTTTCAAGAGAATATTTCATCTTCCTCACTATAACGGTCTATTTTGATGTGATGACAGATAATTATCTGCTTGAAACGTTCATAATAACCAAGAAAGTTTCACTGTTTATGTGTTCTGGTTTTAGCTACTAGCCCATGCAACCGCTTGGGTTGATGACTAGTTAATACAAATTACATATCCACCAGAATCTACATGGTTTGGACTTGTGTTCAAGTGTGCCACATAGCCATGCAGGTGATTGACTATCTTGTCTTTGCCACTGCAAACGGTGAACCGATGATTAGCAATCTGTTGCTCTAGAACTGAAGTGTAATGCTAGCCGTGGCAGATAACTCTCTGTTTCCACATTATTTTTGTTGGCATTGTCTTGCTTGATAGTGGATTTTAGGTTGTTTGCACTCAGTAGGTCAGTGCCAAACTTGATCAAGCTAGCACGGTCAAATAATTTTGTTACGATGCAGAGGCTGGTTGAGAAATAAATTTGAGAAAGAAGCTCTCTCTCTCTCTCTGTGTGTGTGTGCGTGCGTCGTGCGGCAGCAGCAGCGTGTAATGTGTGCAAAATATTCTGCAATACTGAATAGATTTTACATGTAAAAATCAGCATGAAACAATCCAACAGATGTGACCAATGAATCTTCTATATATAGTCATTAGTCAAGAAGACACATGGAATCTTATGAAAGGCATGTGAGTCTATGACACAATTAAAATGACACAATTAAATGTGGTCGGATCGGTCTTTATTGACTTTATCCGTTATTTAGTTTTCGCACTTTTCTTAGTAACCATTAGATGCAGATCTCATATAATTAATGTCACACAACGACTTGAGCCATATGTGGACCTAGTGTTCCTGGATAAAAGCTAACCAAAACAAAGCGACATATTCAAGAATCGCATAGCCTCGAGAGCATGTATAATCTGATAAATATAGTGAACCGGGCAAAACGTCTTCACATCAACGTGCTAACATGCCCGCGCAGTTCTAGCTTCCCAGGCTTCTTTTCATCCCACTCTCTAATGGCAACCACCACCACCACTCTTCCAGACGGGTTTCCTGGGATTGGAAGGCACCGGGAATTATTTTGGGGCCATAGCAGTCCATTGAACGAGCAAAGGAGGCGGCAATAGTCGCACCACCACCACTACCCTTGCCGAAGGTGTCCGCCAAGAGGAGACCGGCGTGAGAAGCCAAATGGACATATCGCCCACCTCCTCAATGTCACACCAGTACGAGTACAGGAGAAGGAGGTTGGCCCTCATCAGATCCACCTAACAACTGCCCGCAAGAGACATGATGTGAGCCAGACGCTCCCGACGAGCAAGACGCAAAGGCATTATGCAGCCGGCCGATCGGCCACCAGTTGTTGCCGGCCGGTGTAGGGCCAAATATGTCGCCAGTGCTACATTACCCCTACAGTCATAGCACCACGGTTGCCGCATTGCCATTCGGCTCCGTCGGAGCGCGCACTGTTTAGGCTGCCACTGCGCTCGAGCTGAAGGGCTCTCAACAACGCGAGGGATAAGAGCTTCGCCGTAGCCGTTAGGAGAGAGACTTAACGCAAGCTTCCTTCAGTAACGACGAGGTAGGCGGGAGGAGATAAGGCGGGCGGCCCGAGCTGCCAGTTTTTTTACGGTAGTGCGTGTCCGTTCATTGTTTGTTTGGAGGAGCGGTAGTGCTTTTTGTTTCCTTTTTTTTTTTGCGGGTGAGGCGCGTAGCGTTAACGTAAAGGGAATCAAGTTACAGGGTTTAACAGCTCTGTATTGAGAAAATCAAATCTTATTTGGTTCGGTTGCATAATGGAAATAGGTACCTTGCAGCGAACTGTTCGGCGGCGAGGTGAGTTGGGGAGGCAACAAATGGGGGTGATGACCAGGGGCGGCGGTGATGGATGCAGACGATGGGGCCCGCGACGGAGAGGAGGAGAAAGCGCCCAGGCGGTTACTAGGCGACCATGGTCGGGCGGTGGCTCGACCATGGTGTCACTGGCTTCTTTTAGGAGCGATGAGATGCAAGTCGTGCCGTGGTGGCATGGCGGCGGATCACGATGACCTTGCGAGAAAGGATCAAGGGAGGGAGGGAGGTTTGAAGGGGATCGGGGGCGGCTGGACTCAAAGAGGATCGGGACAACGGCATTAGTAAGGGAGGGATCCTGCGATGCGCAGTTTAGGGAGGGAGCACTGGAACGTTCTTGAGGCATCGGATTATAGCTTACGTACCAAATGTGTTATGCGGTTTTGGTTTCCAGTAAACAGGTAGAGCTTTTTAGGAAACAAACACCTCAATGTTACAAGCCACGTACATTGGCATGACAAAACTGAAATAACAGCTTTAACCTTTGCAGACCACTAGCCAAGTAAAAAATACAATCGAGACGAAAAATCCCTGAGCTTGATGATGCATATGACCTGTCTCCGGCACCACCTAGCAACCACCAAAGAAAAATATAACGAGTCTGAGTGAATTCCAATACTACATTGGGCTCCATCACCAACTCCTCATCAAGCGTGTTCATATACTCCCTCCGTCAAAATACTTGTCAGGAATGGATGTATCTAAATGTGTTTAGTTAGATACATCCATTTGTATACATTCACCAGTATTTTGGACGGAAAAACTCTCTCCAGCTCTTGAAGGTTGGCCTCCAATTCGTCACCTTCGTCTCCAACTCCTTCTTGGCGGCCTCGGCAGCTGCGGCAGCGTCTTTTGCTTCCTTGAGAGCTCCGCCAAGTGATTGCTCGACGCAGCGCAAGCTCTTCCTCATAGCTGTCAAGGTTGATCTTCCGCTGCGCCAGCTCACCTTCTTGCGCAGATAGCTTCTCGCCGGCAAGCCTTTGCTGCTCCTCGACCTCAGCCTTCTCAAGGATGAAGGCTGTGCGCTCTTCGGAGAGTTGCTCCCGCGCTTCTGCTACATTCCGGAGAGCTTCTTGATTGGCGCCCCGGAGCTCTTCTGCGCGCTTCTCCATGTCTGCTCCCGCCCTCGCGACAAGTGCTTCCCGGGACTCTAGCTTAGCTTGTCGGGCGCGGTAGAGCGACAGCAGCTTCTTCAGTAGCTGCTCCTCCTCAGACTCGCCACTGCTGCTGCTTGGCGCGTCAACCAGCGACAGCCCAGCGGAGGCGAGCAGCTCTTCGTCGAAGGTCTCCCCCTCGACCGGCGCCTTGGAGCTCGACGCCCATGGGAGCTTGATGAAGACGCCGTCGCCGGCCTTCAGATAGGCGCCGGGCTGGGGCTCTTCGGAGCCTGATGCTGCATCGGTGGCGGAGGGATCGGCGGTCGGTGTAGCGCCTGGCGCTCCTGCGGCCTCGAGTCGTCGATCGATCGCAGACTCCTCACCAGCCTTTGCGGCGGCAGCCTTGGCGGCCTCCTCGCCGGCGGACCCATCGGCGCCGGCCCCTTCCTCCATGGTGGCGGTGTCGTCAGTATTGCCGTGCGCGACCTCCTCACCGGCGACCTCAGTCTCCATCGGATCTGCGGCAGATGGATCTGACGATCAGAAAAAGAAAGAACAGTCAAGCAAATGTTCGAAAAGAAGAACAGAAGAAAAAAGAACCCAAGGGGAATTGACACGCAAAAGGGTTACCTGCGATGGGATCTGTGGCCACAGTCTCCACCACCGGAGGATCGCCGGCGCTGCCCCTTGTCGGAGAAACTTCCCTTATCGGAGTAGCCTCCCTTGCCGGAGAGCGCTCCCTTGCCGGAGAATTCTCCCTTGGCGGCGTAGTTGAAGCAGACGGAATTTCGGGAGCGACTTCCGGGCCCTCCTGATGAGGCTGCTCTGCTCCTACACAAATCAACAAGTCAGATATCAGTGAAGAAGGAGCACCCATGCACACCTAACCGTAAGAAATAAACCAAATACTTACTGCTGGGGGCTGTCTTTGGGGCTGCTCTGAGAAGGTTGCAGTGCGGCAAGGGGTCTCGAGCCAGCGCCTCCACAGCCGCCACGGGGGATCGTCTTCGATGACAACCACGGGGTCTTGGCTCTCTTGACGCTCTCGAGTCGGCGTCTGAAAAGGAAAGAGTTCAGAATGAAGCAAATCGGATACAAGACAAAGCAGCAAATTGAAGAATTACAAGTAACAGCGACAAGATCTTACTCTTCTTATTCCTCGGGCTGAGCACGGAGAAGTCAAATTCAGTCCGCCTCCGGTGCGACGAGCTGGAAGAGTAGGCTCCCTCGGACGCTTGGCGGGTGCGAGGCCGTGGTCAGGAGGCCCGCTCCCGTTCTTTGTGGCGACGTGAGCACTCCAGCAAGCAGTGCTTGCTTGGTGGGCAGCGTCGCCTTGGCGCGACGATGATGGCCCGTCTGCCGCCCGCCACTTCCCGGTCTTGCGGAGCGCCTTCTTGTTGGAGCTGTGGGCTCCTCCGCGCAAGCTACACGAAGGTGGGGGGCGCCCTGGCGAGCTCGTTCGGCTCGGCCAGGCTCGGCCTGCTCCTCCGCGCCGGCAAGCTCCTCTCGTCGGCAAGGCTTGCCGCTTCCGCTTCCTCCGCCTCCTCCACGGTGAACCCGAATTCACCGGCGGCAGCAGCTTCGCTGCCTCCTCCAGCCTGAGTGGCGCGCGATGCAGCTCGGCGTCGATGGTGTCGCGTGTGAGCCACTTACGCTCGTCGGGCGGATTGGCACTTCTTCCAGCTGTCGAAGAAGCTGCTGCACGGCGTCATCGGCGGGCTCTTGCCAAGTTGGAGCGATCCCATGGGAATCACACAACGGCATCATTGCATGGATGCGGTCGGCGAAGAGTTGTTGCACAAAGGCGACCCCCTTGGCAACATGAACCACGGGGTGATCGGGTCGTGCTTGAACAGCTCCAGCAGCATCGCATCCAGCTCCAAGGCGGTGAAATTCCAGTTGAGGCCAGGCGCAGCCTCATGATGTCCGCCGCATTTTGGAACTCCCAAGCAGGCCTCCTCCTCTCCTGCAAGGGAAGCGATGCGGCGGCGAAGAAATCTGCGCCAACGGCGCCTCTGATGAAGTCCGACATGCCCGAGGCGCAAGATCCGGTCACAGCAATCTTCAACCTAGCATCCTCTGGCACCAAGTTGCTCGAATTGTTGCCGCGCACTATGGGAGTTTGGCGCTGGGCAGTGAAGGGCTGCGGGTTTTCCTCGATGATCCAACACCAATCGGCTCTCCACTCCTCCCACTTGCTGTGGAGTTCTCCTTCCAATCCCTCCGGCAAGTGGCTCTCCTCTCTCAACGCGGGGCATGAAGAAGTGGCGGAAGAGGGCTATGTTTGGGTGGACTCCGACAAAGTTTTCGCAAAGGTGTGCGAAAACCGCCATGGTCAGGACAGCATTGGGGGTGAAATCAAGGAGGCGAAGCCCGTAGGTGTTCATGATATCGCAAAGAACTTCGAGAGAAGGCGGGCGAGCCCGCAGAGAAGAAAGCGCAAAGAAGGGTGCGGACAGAAACCAACTCTGATGTGGCGGCAGAGATTACCCTCGTGCGCGGATGCGCCCGCGTCTCCGTCGACCAGAAGAGGTAGTACCCTCCCTCAGCTCCTTTGCGTCGAGCTGGGGGTCGAAGGTGGCCCGCTCCTTCGCAGCGCCGCGAGCCGCTGCGCCTCGGCCGACTTCACGCCCTTCCCCTTGTCGGCTTTCGGAGCCATGGTGGAGGTGGTGGAGGAGGCCGGCGGCGTTGATGGCGTTGGTGGCGATGGGGGCGGAGCGTCGCTCTCTTCGGACTCGAGAAGGAGGGAGGGAGCGGCGGTGGTTTTGAGATGTGACAGCAATGGCGAGGTGGGCGACCTGCCCTGTTTCCCCTGCTTATAAGGAGGGAGAGGCGGACGTCCGCTTTCAATTAAAAAAGCCCCATGATCTCTCCCACGGCGCCATGTTAAGTAGCGGCTGTTCGTGGGGGCGTGGTGGAGTCCGGCGAGTAGCGTCGTGATCTACGCCCGGCGTGCCGAGACTGCTTTTTTGGGCTGGCCCAACAGCGCTTCGGCACCGTGTGGCCAGGCCCGGGGCTCTGTCGGTGTACTAGAGTAGGGTACCCTAGTATCCCGAACTCGTGCCGGGCGATTCAGCACCCAGCGAGGGCTGCCTAGTGACCGCCAAGGTCCTCCGCGGTTCCTTTGGAGCCATTCAAGAACAAAGTATTTAAGCCAAGAAGACAAGACCCGGCAAGAGGAGCTTGCCGGAAGAATACTCAAGGCACGCAGAAGACAAGACCCGGCAAGAGGAGCTTACCGGGAAGGCTTGGTGAGCGACAAGCTTCCGGCGCGACAAGGATTCAGCCACGGCAAGGTGCTTGCCGGCAGCAACCTCTCTTCATCTCCGCTCCAGCTCATCCACCAACGTGTCGCCATGGGGCCATTCCAGCGTGCGTGTCAAGAAGGCTGTGCAGCCGGCGGAGATCAGCGATGGCAAGCGGCAGTGGGTGCCATCGTGGCAGCGGTGGCGCCCCGACGGTCCCTTCTCGCACTTGTTTAGGCGACATGGGCGGGCATTTATTGCCTTTGTCCTTGCCGTCGAGTTAGAGTACAAGACAGTGTACAAGTAGCTGTACCAACCGCAACTCATTTTTCCCATTTTGCAGCGGCTTACGTTGCCACTGTGGTGACCCCTTGAGCCTATAAAAGGAGGCTCATGCATAGCGTGAGGGGGTTCGGCTGGTTCGACTCATTCGAGACTACACACACTCAAGCTAGGTTTTGTAGCTCTCATTGCTCCCTAGTAAGAACACAATACAATCGGACAAGCAACAGTAGGAGTATTATCTCTCGGAGAGCTCGAAGCTGGGTAAAACTGCTCGTGTGCATCGCCTCGATCTGCTCTTCGTGCAATCTCCGCCCCCCACGAACCAAAAGGGACTTGGTCCGCGGTCCCATAGGTGTTAAGTGGGTCACGATCAACTTCCCGACAAGTTGATACTATGAACTTGAGGTTGTTTCCTCGGAAAATGTACCGTAGGCTCATTACCATTAACATGAAAAGTGACATTGCCTTTGTTGCAATCAATAACAGCCCCTGCAGTGTTAAGGAAAGGTCTTCCAAGAATAATAGACATACTATCATCCTCGGGAATATCAAGAATAACAAAGTCCGGTAAAATTCTAACGTTTGCAACCACAACAGCACATCCTCACAAATACCGGCAGGTATAGCAGTTGATTTATCAGCCATTTGCAAAGATATTTCAGTAGGTGTCAACTTATTCAAGTCAAGTCTACGATACAAAGAGAGACGATAACACTAACACGGCTCCAAGATCACATAAAGCATTTTTAACATAATTTCTCTTAATGGAGCATGGTATAGTAGGTACTCCTGGATCTCCAAGTTTCTTTGGTATTCCACCCTTAAAAGTATAATTAGCAAGCATGGTGGAAATTTCAGCTTCCGGTATCTTTCTCTTATTGGTAACAATATCTTTCATATATTAGGCATAAGGGTTCATTTTGAGCATATCAGTCAATCGCATACATAAAAGATGGGTCTAATCATTTCAGCAAAGCGCTCAAAATCCTCATCATCCTTTTCTTGGGTGGTTTGGAGGAAAAGGCATGGGTTTGAACCCATGGTTCCCTTTCTTTACGATGTTTCCTAGCAACGAAGTCTCTTTTATCATAACGTTGATTCTTTGATTGTGGGTTATCAAGATCAACAGCAGGTTCAACTTCTACTTCATTATCATTACTAGGTTGAGCATCATCATGAACATCATCATTAACATTTTCACTAGGTTCATGTTTATTACCATATTGTGTTTCACATCGAGACATAGAGATAACATTTCGATTCTCGGTGGTTCAACAATAGGTTCACTAGAAGTTTGCAAAGTCCTATCATTTTTCCTTTTCTTCCTTTTAGAAGAACTAGGTACATCAATATTATTTCTCACGAGAATCTTGCTCGATTCTCTTAGGGTGGCCTTCAGGATAGAAAGGTTCTGAGTCATTCTACCAGTTCTAGTAGCCATTCTAATAGCATAATCATTTTCTTACTATTCATTTCATCAAGCACTTCTTTACGAGGTTTAAGTACTTGTTCTACTTGAGTGGTAACCATAGAAGCATGTTTGCTAACAAGTTTAAGTTCACCTCTAATATTAGCCATATAATCACCCAAGCGTTTAATCATATAAGCATCTTGTTTTAATTGTCTACCAAAATAAGCATTAAAGTCATCTTGCTTAAACATAAAGTTATCAAACTCGTCCAAGCACTGACTAGCAATTTTAGTAGGAGGGACTTCAGCGTTATTATATCTGTAGAGAGAATTTACCTTTACTACCCGTGTCGGGTTATCGGGATCAGGAGGTCCTTCAATAAGTAATGGATCAATATCATAAGTTTCTTCGACAGGCGGTAGATTAAGACCATGTACTTCTTCAATAGGAGATAAATTCTTAATATCTTCAGCTTTAATACCTTTTTCTTTCATAGATTTCTTTGCCTCTTGCATATCTTCAGGACTGAGAGATAGAACACCTCTCTTCTTCGGAGTTGTTTTAGGGATAGGCTCAGTAATTGGAGTAGAAGCTAGCTCAGGAGGTGCCCAATTATTTTCATTTGTCAACATATTATTCAGTAGAATTTCAGCTTCATCCGGTGTTCTTTCCTTGAAAAGAGAACCAGCACAACTATCCAGGTAATCTCTGGAAGCATCAGTTAGTCCATTATAAAAGATATCAAGTATTTCAGGTTTCTTAAGAGGATGATCAGGCAAAGCATTAAGTAACTTGAGAAGCCTCCCCCAAGCTTGTGGGATACTCTCTTCTTTAATTTGCACGAAGTTGTATATTTCCCTCAAAGCAGCTTGTTTCTTATGAGCAGGGAAATATTTAGCAGAGAAGTAATAAATCATATCCTGGGGACTACGCACACAACCAGGATCAAGAGAATTAAACCATATCTTAGCATCACCCTTTAATGAGAACGGAAATATTTTGAGTATATAAAAGTAGCGCGATCTCTCATCATTAGTAAACAGGCGGCTATATCATTTAACTTAGTAAGATGTGCCACAACAGTTTGATTCATAGCCACAAAAGGATCAGATTCGACCAAAGTAATTATATCGGATCAACATAATATTCATAATCCTTATCATGAACACGATAGGTGAAGTAGCAAAAGCAGGGTCAGGTTTCATTCTATCTCTAAGAGATTCTTTGTTCCATTTAACTAATAACCTCTTGAGCTCATATCTATCTTTGCAAAGAAAAATAGCTGCGAAGATTCCATATCAAAACATAACCCTCGGGAATAGCAGGCATATTTTCATCATCACTTTCATCATTGTATTCAGATTCAATCATTTCTTTCTCTCCAGCCCTAGCAATTTGTTCATCTAGAAATTCACCAAGGGCACAGTAGTATCAAGCATAGAAGTAGTTTCATCATAAGTATCATGCATAGCGAAGTGGCATCATCAATAACATGCGACATATCGGAACGAATAGCGAAGCAGGTTTAGGTGTCGCTAGCTTACTCCTAACGAAGGTGAATCAAGTGCAGGGCTAGATGGCAGTTCCTTACCTCCCCTCGTAGTTGAGGGATAAATTTTTGTCTTAGCGTCTTTCAAGTTCTTCATAGTGTCCAGCAGATATAAATCCCAAGTGACTCAAAGAATAAAGCTATGCTCCCCGGCAACGGCGCCAAAAATTTGTCTTGATAACCCACAAGTATAGGGGATCGCAACAGCTTTCGAGGGTAGAGTATTCAACCCAAATTTATTGATTCGACACAAGGGAGCCAAAGAATATTCTCAATTATTAGCAGCTGAGTTGTCAATTCAACTACACCTGGAAACTTAGTATATGCAGCAAAGTGTTTAGTAGCAAAGTAATATGATAGTGGTGGTAACGGTAACAAAAGTAAAGACAGTAAAAGTAATGTTTTTGGTATTTTGTAGTGATTGTAACAGTAGCAACGGAAAAGTAAATAAGCGAGAACTAGTATATGGAAAGCTCGTAGGCACCGGATCAGTGATGGATAATTATGCCGGATGCGGTTCGTCATGTAATAGTCATAACATAGGAAGACACAAAACTAGCTCCAATTCATCAATGTAATGTAGGCATGTATTCCGAATATAGTCATACGTGCTTATGGAAAAGAACTTGCATGACATCTTTTGTCCTACCCTCCGTGGCAGCGGGTCCTATTGAAACTAAGGGATATTAAGGCCTCCTTTTAATAGAGAACCGAACAAAGCATTAGCACACAGTGAATACATGAACTCCTCAAACTATGGTCATCACCGAGAAGTATCCCGATTATTGTTACTTCGGGGTTGTCGGATCATAACACATAATAGGTGACTATAGACTTGCGAGATAGGATAAAGAACTCACATATATTCATGAAAACATAATAGGTTCAGATCTGAAATCATGGCACTCGGTCCCTAGTGACAAGCATTAAGCATAGCAAAGTCATAGCAACATCAATCTCAGAACATAGTGGATACGAGTGATCAAAACCTAACAAAACTAACTCGATTACAAGATAAATCTCATCCAACCCATCACCGTCCAGCAAGCCTATGATGGACTTACTCACGCACGGCGGTGAGCATCATGGAATTGGTGACGGAGGATGGTTGATGATGACGACGGTGACGAATCCCCCTCTCCGGAGCCCTGAACGGACTCCAGATCGGCCCTCCCGAGAGGTTTTAGGGCTTGGTGGCGGCTCCGTATCGTAAAACACGATGATTTCTTCTCTCTGATTTTTTCCCCGAAAGCCAATATATAGAGTTGGAGTTGGCGTCAGAAGGTGTCGAGGGGGCCCACGAGGTAGGGGGGCGCGCCCTAGAGGGGGGGGGGTCGCCTCCCACCCTCGTGGACAGGGTGTGGGCCCCCTGGTCTTCATCTTTGGCGAGGATTTTTTTTTTATTTTTTATAAGACATCCCGTGGAGTTTGAGGTCATTCCGAGAACTTTTGTTTTCTGCACATAAAACAACATCAAGGCAATACTGCTGAAAACCACGTCAGTCCGGGTTAGTTCCATTCAAATCATACAAGTTAGAGTCCAAAACAAGGGCAAAAGTTTTTGGAAAAGTAGATACGACAGAGACGTATCACATGCACGTATGGTGAACCGTTATGTGATGAACTCGGAGCATGATTTATTTATTGATTGTCTTCCTTATGAGTGGCGGTCGGGGACGAGCGATGGTCTTTTCCTACCAATCTATCCACCTAGGAGCATGCGTGTAATACTTTGCTTTGATAACTTGTAGATTTTTGCAATAAGTATATGAGTTCTTTATGACTAAAGTTGAGTCCATGGATTATCGCATTTTCTCACCCTTCCACCATTGCTAGCCTCTCTAATCTGCGCACCTTTCGCGGTATCATACACCCACCATAAACCTTCCTCAAAACAGCCACCATACCTACCTATCATGGCATTTCCATAGCCATTCGAGATATATTGCCATGCAACTTTCCACCGTTCCGTTTATTATGACACGCTCCATCATTGTCATATTGCTTAGCATGATCATTTAGTTGACATCGTATTTGTGGCAAAGCCATCGCTCATAATTCTTTCATACATGTCACTTATGAATCATTGCATATCTGGTACACGCCGGAGGCATTCATATATAGAGTCATATTTTGTTCTAAGTATCGAGTTGTAATCATTGAGTTGTAAGAAAAATAAAAGTGTGATGATCATCATTTTTAGAGCATTGTCCCAAGTGAGGAATGGATGATGGATACTATGATTCCCCCATAAGTCTGGATGAGACTCCGGACGAAAAAAAAGAGGCCATAAAAAAAGAGAGAAAAGGCCCAAATAAAAAAATGAGAGAAAAAGAGAGAAGGGACAATTTTACTATCCTTTTACCACACTTGTGCTTCAAAGTAGCACCATGATCTTCATAATAGAGAGTCTCTCATTTTGTCACTTTCATATACTGGTGGGAATTTTTCATTATAGAACTTAGCTTGTATATTCCAATGATGGGCTTCCTCAAATTGCCCTAGGTCTTCATGAGCAAGCGAGTTGGATGCACACCCACTTATTTTTATTTGTTGATCTTTCATATGCTTATAGCTCTAGTGCATCCGTTGCATGGCAATCCCTACTCACTCACATTGTTATGTATTGATGGGCATCTCCATAGCCCGTTGATACGCCTAGTCGATGTGAGACTATCTTCCCTCTTTTTGTCTTCCCCACAACCACCATTCTATTCCACATATAATGCTATATCCATGGCTCACGCTCATGTATTGTGTGAAGATTGAAAAAGTTTTGAGAATGTCAAAAGTATGAAACAATTGCTTGGCTTGTCATCGGGTTGTGCATGATTTAAATACGTTGTGTGGTGAAGATAGAGCATAGCGGACTATACGATTTTGTAGGGATAACTTTCTTTGGCCATGTTATTTTGAGAAGACATGATTGCTTTGTTAGTATGCTTGAAGTATTATTATTTTATGTCAATATGAACTTTTGTCTTGAATCTTTGGATCTGAATATTCATACCACTATTAAGAAGAATTACTTTGAAATTATGCCAAGTAGCACTCCGCATCAAAATTCTCTTTTATCATTTACCTACCGAGGACGAGCGAGGAATTAAGCTTGGGGATGCTCGATCGTCTCCAACGTATCTATAATTTTGATTGATCCATGCTATATTATCTATTGTTTTGGACTATATTGGGCTTTATTTTCCACTTTTATATTACTTTTGGGACTAACCTATTAACCGGAGGCCCAGCCTGTAATTGCTGCTTTTTTGCCTATTTCAGTGTTTCAAGAAACGGAATATCAAACGGAGTCCAAACGGAATGAAATCTTGATAACGTGATTTTCTCATCAGATAAGATCCGGAGACTTGGACCCTCGGTCAAGAAAGGAGGAGGCGACCACGAGGTGGGCGCCCTCCTAGGGCGTGCCCTGCCTCATGGGCCCCCCGAAGCTCCACCGACGTACTCCTTCCTCCTATATATACCTACGTAACCCAACAGATCAGAGACGGAGCCAAAAACCTAATTCCACCGCCGCAACTTTCTGTATCCACGAGATCCCATCTTGGGGCCTGTTCTGGAGCTCGGCCGGAAGGGGAATCCACCACGGAGGCTTCTACATCATCATCATAGCCTCTCCGATGAAGTGTGAGTAGTTTACTTCAGAGCTTTGGGTCCATAGTTAGTAGCTAGATGGCTTCTTCTATCTTTTTGGATCTCAATACAATGTTCTCCCCCTCTCTCATGGAGATCTATTCGATGTAATCTTCTTTTTGCAGTGTGTTTGTTGAGACCGATGAATTGTGGGTTTATGATCAAGATTATCTATGAGCAATATTTGAATCTTCTCTGAATTCTTTTATGTATGATTGGTTATCTTTGCAAGTCTCTTCGAATTATCCGTTTGGTTTCGCCAACTAGATTGCTAGTTCTTGCAATGGGAGAAGTGCTTAGCTTTGGGGTCGATCTTGCGGTGTCCTTTCCCGGATGTGAAGGGCAGCAAGGCACGATTGTATTGTTGCCATCGAGGATAACAAGATGGGGTATTTATAATATTGCATGAATTTATTCCTCTACATCATGTCATCTTGCTTAAGGCGTTACTCTGTTTTCATTAACTTAATACTCTAGATGCATCTTTGGATAGCGGTCGATGAGTGGAGTAATAGTACTAGATGCAGGCAGGAGTCGGTCTACTTGTCTCGGACGTGATGCCTATATACATGATCATACCTAGATATTCTCATAACTATGCTCAATTCGTGAATTGCTCAACAGAATTGTTCACCCACCATAGAATACTTATGCTCTTGAGAGAAGCCACTAGTGAAATCTATGGCCCCCGGGTCTATTTTCATCATATTAATCTTCCTACGCTTTATTATTGCTTTGCTTTTTTACTTTGCCTTTTATTTTACTTTGCATCTTTATACCAAAAATATTACAGTATCTATCATCTCTATCAGATCTCACTCTCGTAAGTGACCGCGAAGGGATTGAGAACCCCTATTCGCGTTGGTTGCGAGGAGTTATTTGCTTTGTGTAGGTACGAGGCACTTGCGCGTGGCCTCCTACTGGATTGATACCTTGGTTCTCAAAAACTGAGGGAAATACTTACGCTACTCTGCTGCATCATCCTCTCCTCTTCAGGGAAAAGCAACGCAAGCTCGAGACGTAGCAGACACCGCCAGAATTGACCCCTTTGTCATTGCCTGCACCAAGGAAGAGGTTGGGGACAAAAATACTTGTTGCGGGCCGCCGCACCGTCAACAAAGGGTGATGGCAAGGCCGCATTAGCCGTGATGACAATAGGCCCCCCTTCCTTGCTCTAGATGACGACAAGTGCACGAGCAAGTCGACGGAGGAGACGAAGGACCTCACCGAGTAGGCATCGAAGAAGAATAAAAAGAAGAAGGCATTGGTGTCAACTCCAACACCTCATCACCTGGTGGATCGTAGCCTGACTCTGTCCACCCCCTGTGCCTCCTCTTTGGCGTGTTAGGCCTTCACAACCGCCCTTGAGAGCCATGGCCGCCATGTGTTCCATACTATGCTGGAGAGGTAAAAATTGCCTTTTCAGTTCAGCTGAGACATTGGTGATGGCTTGCGACCATGGGAGGTTGAGATTGTTGTTGTTGTTGATTGTAGTTTGGGGCGATGGGTATGTCCTACTTCATGTCTCAATTGAATGAGCCACACATGCTCGGCCTTGACGTTCTTGACTATGACGGGTTGAGGTTTGCTCAAGGAGAGATATCGAGGAGGATGATCATCACGAAGTGGAGGGGGAGAGGTCAAATGTCCCATGGATACTGATGACCCACAAGTATAGGGGATCTATCGCAATCCTTTCGATAAGTAAGAGTGTCGAACCCAACGAGGAGCAGAAGAAAATGATAAGCGGTTTTCAGCAAGGTATTCTCTACAAGTACTGAAATAAGTGGTAACAGATAGTTTTGTGATAAGATAATTTGTAACGAGCAACAAGTAAGAAAAGTAAATAAAGTGCAGCAAGGTGGCCCAATCCTTTTTGTAGCAAAGGACAAGCCTGGACAAACTCTTATATAGAGAAAAGCGCCCCCGAGGACACATGGGAATATCGTCAAGCTAGTTTTCATCACGTTCATATGGTTCGCGTTCGGTACTTTGATAATTTGATATGTGGGTGGACCGGTTCTTGGGTGCTATTCTTACTTGAACAAGCATCCCACTTATGATTAACCTCTATTGCAAGCATCCGCAACTACAACAAAAGTATTAAGGTAAACCTAACCATAGCATGAAGCATATGGATCCAAATCAGCCTCTTACGAAGCAACACATAAACTAGGGTTTAAGCTTCTGTCACTCTAGCAACCCATCATCTACTTATTACTTCCCAATGCCTTCCTCTAGGCCCAAATAATGGTGAAGTGTTATGTAGTCGATGTTCACATAACACCACTAGAGGCTAGACAACATACATCTCATCAAAATATCGAACGAATACCAAATTCACATGACTACTAACAGCAAGACTTCTCACATGCCCTCAGGAACAAACGTAACTACTCACAAAGCATATTCATGTTCATAATCAGAGGGGTATTAATATGCATAAAGGATCTGAACATATGATCTTCCACCAAATAAACCAACTAGCATCAACTACAAGGAGTAATCAACACTACTAGCAACCTACTAGTACCAATCCTGGACTTGGAGACAAGAATTGGATACAAGAGATGAACTAGGGTTTTGAGATGAGATGGTGCTGGTGAAGATGTTGATGGAGATTGCCCTCTCCCTTTGAGAGGAGTGTTGGTGATGATTTCCCCCTCCCGGAGGGAAGTGTCCACGGCAGAACAGCTCTGCCGGAGCCCTAGATTGGTTCCGCCTCGTGGCGGCGGATTTTTGTCCCGAAAGGTTGCTTATGATTTTTCCTCGATGAAAGACCTCATATAGCAGAAGATGGCCATCGGAGAGCCAACAGGGGGCCCACGAGGGAGGGGGGCGCGCCCTGGGGGGTAGGGCGTGCCCCCGCCCACGTGGCCAGGTGGGTTCCCCTCTGGTGTACTTCTTCCGCTCAATATTTTTTAGTATTTCCAAAAATGACTTTCGTGGAGTTTCAGGACTTTTGGAGTTGTGCAGAATAGGTCTCTAATATTTGCTCCTTTTCCAGCCCAGAATTCCAGCTGCCGGCATTCTCCCTCCTTATGTAAACCTTGTAAAATAAGAGAGAATAGACATAAGTATTGTGACATAATGTGTAGTAACAGCCCATAATGCAATAAATATCGATATAAAATCATGATGCAAAATGGACGTATCAACTCCCCCAAGCTTAGACCTCGCTTGTCCTCAAGCGGAAGCCGATAACGATAAATATGTCCCCATGTTTAGAGGTAGGGTGTCGATAAAAATAAAATACGGACAAGAAGTCATCATGATTATTCTCATAAAGGAACATATATAGATATTGTCATATGATTTCTTATGCTCAAGTAATAATCTATTCGCAAAGGAAAGTATGAATCAGAAACTTTATTGAGAACTAACAAACTATAATCTTGGTCATTGAAGCAATTGCAATTATCATAACATCAGAAAGAGTCTATGTCAGAGCTTTATAGCAAGTCCATATACTCAACTATCACTTAGTCTTTCATAATTGCTAATACTCACGTGATACTTGTGGTTATAGAGTTTTAATCGGACACAGAGAAAGATAGGGGCTTATTGTTTCGCCTCCCAACCTTTTACCTCAAGGGTAATGTCAACAATAATAACTCATGCTCTCCTACATCCAATTAGATATATCTATCAGGATCTTTCCAACACACTATGCTTGCCAAAGGATAAAATGTAAAAAGGAAAGGTGAAGATCACCATGACTCTTGCATAAAGTAGAAGATAATAATAAAAGATAGGCCCTTCGCAGAGGGAAGCAGAGGTTGCCATGCGCTTTTATGGTTGGATGCACAAAATCTTAATGCGAAAGAACGTCACTTTATATTGCCCCTTGTGATATGAACCTTTATTATGCAGTCCGTCGCTTTTGTTTCTTCCACATCACAAGATCGCATAAAGCTTATTTTCTCCCACACTAATAAGTCATACATATTTAGGGAGCAATTTTTATTGCTTTGCACCGATGACAACTTGAAGGATCTTACTCAATCCATAGGTAGGTATAGTAGACTCTCATGGCAAAACTGGTTTAAGGGTTTTTGGAAGCACAAGTAGTATCTCTACTTAGTGCTGAGAATTTGGCTAGCATGAGAGGGAAAGGCAAGCTCAACATGTGGATGATCCATGACAACATACTTTATCTCAGATATAAGAAAACATAACCCATTACTTTGTCTTCCTTGTCCAACATCAACTCTTTAGCATGTCATATTTTAATGAGTTCTCCCAATCATAAAAGATGTTAATAATAGTATATTTATATGTGAAACCTCTCTTTCCTTATTACTTTCTATTAATTGCAACGATGACCAAAGCTATGTTTGCCAACTCCCAAAAACTTTTAATCATCATACTCTTTCTATGTGATGTCATTACTCCTGATAAGATCAATATGAATTCTTTATTTATTTTTATTCTTTTCTCTTTTCTTTTATTCACTCAAGATCATGGCAAAATAATCAAGCCCTTGACTCAACACTAATCTTTATTATATATAGCTCACAGACTCGATTACAAGGAGAGATCACAAAGCAAAAACTCAAAACTAGATCATGCCATAAACTTTATTTTACTAGATAAAGATACTACTAATAGGATCGAACTAAGAAAAACGGTAAAGATGGGAGTGTGATGGTGATACGATACCGGGGCACCTCCCCCAAGCTTGGCAGTTGCCAAGGGGAGTGCCCATACCCATGTGATTATATCTCCTTCTTTGTCGGTGAAGAAGGTGGAGGTGTTGTTGATGATGCGGGCTTGCCGTCCATCTTCCAAGGCATAGGCTCACCATCATAGAAGGATGATCGAGTCTCCGGGATCCTCAAATCTGCAGCCAAACTCATCCTTTTGAATCATTATTCATACTCGCAGTTTTGGTTTTACAGGTCATAGATTTGGGCTAGAAGGTGCTCGATCTTCTCGTGAAGCTTGAAGATGGCCTCCCCGATGTTGTCGGCATCCAGGTTGTGTTTGTTGGTGAACTCCGAGATCATCATGTGGTTGGAATTGAGTCCACGTTCCACCATCCCCTGGCACTTGAAAACTTGTTGTTCCATTGCTTCGAGCCTCGTCTCCATGCTTCCGGTTCCCTTCGATCCCTCAACATCGCGGATGTGCAGCAACCCATCACGCATCTCAATGGTTTGAGGGTGTCACAGCACCTCCGCGAGGTAAGGATTGATGACCTTCTCGAAGAACTTGTCCTTGGAGGCACTTGGGGACGTCATGATAATCTAGATCTGTCGGAAAAACAGCTCAAAACAAGAACAGAGGATAATTGCGTGATACAGGAGTCAAAACCTTTGGGAGAATATATAATGAATCTTTACCGACCAAAATATGTATCGTGCAAGAAAACGGAGTCCGGAAGGCACACGATGTCGGTGTCAAAACCGGCAGATCTCAGGTAGGGGGTCCCGAACTGTGCGTCTAAGGCGGATGGTTACAGGAGGCGGGGGACACAATGTTTACCCAGGTGAAAGGATCGATATGGTTTACTAGAGGGGGGGGGGTGAATAGGCAACTAACAATTTTTAGCTTTTCTTTAACAAATTAAACTTTGCATCAAAGTAGGTTGTCTAGATATGCAACTAGGTGGGCAACCTATATGATGCAACAACCACAACCACACAAACAAGCAATGAATATAACACAAATAAGCTTGCAGAAGTAAAGGGATGAGATAACCAAGAGTGGAGCCGGTGGAGACGAGGATGCGTTACCGAAGTTCCTTCCTTTTGAGGGGAAGTACGTCTCCGTTAGAGCGGTGTGGAGGCACAATGCTCCCCAAGAAGCCACTAGGGCCACCGTATTTTCCTCACGCCCTCACACAATGCGAGATGCCGTGATTCCACTATTGGTGCCCTTGAAGGCGGTGAACGAACCTTTACAAACAAGGTTGGGGCAATCTCCACAACTTAATTGGAGGCTCCCAACGACACCACGAAGCTTCACCACAATGGACTATGGCTTCACGGTGACCTCAACCGTCTAGGGTGCTCAAACACCCAAGAGTAACAACATCAGCTAGGGATTAGTGGGGGAAATCAAATTTCTCTTGGTGGAAGTGTAGATCGGGGCCTTCTCAACCAATCCCGAGCAAATCAACAAGTTTGATTGGCTAGGGAGAGAGATCGGGCAACAATGGAGCTTAGGGTTGGAAGAGGTGGTCAACTAAAGGTAGGAGACGACCCTTTTATAGTGGTGGACGAAATCCAACCGTTATCCGCTTAACCAGCCCGCGACACGCGGTACTACCGCTCCAGAGGCGCGGTACTACCGCAAGGCCACGCGGTACTACCGTGGGCGACCACAGTACTACCGCTGCAGCAGCGGGGGCTAGAGCGAGCCTGACAGGGGGCAGTACTACCGCGAGCGCGGTACTACCGCTCCCCCTTGCGGTACTACCGCAAGGCAGGAAAGCCCTAGTCTGGGAAGGGCGCGGATGAATAAAATTACATCCGTGCCTACTTCCGCTGGAAAACAAACGGTGCAAAAATCCGACACGGAACTACCGCTAGAGAGCAGTACTACCGTGTGGCTGCTGGATCAGACCGCACACGGTACTACTGCGCACGAGGCGCGGTACTACCGCGGAGGCGCGGATGTAAAAAATTACATCCGCCCCTACTACCGCAACGCAGTGGTACTTGGCCTTGGGGCAACAGTAGTACGACTCCAGAGGAGCGGTACTACCATGGGCTCCCGCGGTACTACCACGCCTGAGCCACGGTACTACCGCAGGTGCCTGCGGTACTACCGCTCCAAGGAGCAGTACTACCGCAAGCACAGCAACAGCAGCCAAGACAATCGCAAAGAGGATAAACGGGGGATGCTCCAAAGTGCAAGGGAAAGGTGGAGACAAGGAAGGGAACGTGTACGTGATGATTCCACCCAAACCTTTCGCGGACCCCTCTTAATAGTACGGCTTTCCTACGACTCGAATCCACCAAAAAGAAACGTAGAGAAACGCCGTCTTCAATAGTCTCCGAGGGGCACCAAACCGTCTTGTGCCTAGTGAAGAAGTGTCTGAGAAACTCAAGGCACACGATTAGTCCGCAAAAGCATTGTCATCAATCACCAAAACACCTTAGGGATAAATATGCACTTACAATCTCCCCCTTTTTGGTGGATTGATGACAATACGGGATTTGCGCAAAAGGGAAATAAACTAGAGCATAGGCAAACCTCTCCTCTCTAAAATATAGACGGGCTCCCCCTAGATGTGTGCAATCTAGATGGATGCATTGGACTACACAGCACACAACTAGGATCAACACACCCCCTATATTTTAGAGACAAGGCATATCTGGCAATGATAAGGCTAAACAACTAATCAAGAGCATAAAACATAGGTAGCACAATATAACATAAGCTCGCTAAGACAGGGTAAAGTGCATATGTCTTACACCATATGAAGGATAAGTCTCAAACCAAACCAAATCAAACAAAACGAGGTTCAAATGAGACAACAAACACACCAAACACAATGACACATGAGCAAATCCCTACACTCTCTCCCCCTTTGGCATCGAGACGCCAAAAAGGCAGAGAGGACACCTACACACTCGGGGTGGCTCAAGCGGAGAAATCATCCCAGTGCTCCTCGTCAGACTCGGCGGCAGGGATGTCCTCCTCGAAGTCCTCGTCAGAATCAGTCCACTTGAATCCCTGCTTCACCATCCACTCGGCCTCTGGAGTGATGTTCCTCTCTGACCCGCTGGAATGAGCCTCACCAAAGACCCTCAGGATGTGCAAGTCACGACGGCGAGCCTCCTTGGAGGCAACGTGAGTCCTGTACTGCCCCTTAGCTTGCATGCAAAAGAGAGACTTCATCTTGTCCTTTAGCTTCTTGGCCCACGAGGGCTCAGAGGAACTCTGGGAAGACCTAGCAGCACGGTCCTCAGCAACATTCTCTGCTCCAGTCTCCTCCTCACCAACAGCCCTCCTAGCAGCAGACGCCTCAGCACGAGTAGTAGTGTTGGCCCAGTTGGGCTTGACACGGAGACTGATGGGATCATGCCTAATCCAGTCTAGTGCAAGGAACTCATCCCCAGGGAACAGCTTCTCCCAAGTCTTGGAGATCAGCAGAAACAGGTATGGCCCATAGATAGGCACCTTGCGGTTGAACACCGCAAACCGAAGCTCATGCCACATGACGTGTGAGACATCAAGAGGCTGAGTCTGACACACCGGGCCTCCTCGCACATGAGCATCATATCCACCATATATGCATGAACCTTATCCTTGTCGCCAATGCGCGGGAACAGAGAGTTGCGGAAGATGCGATACATGATATCCAGAAAGGAGTTCAGCACCCAAACTGACTTACCATTGGCGAGCACCTTCTCAACATAGTACTGCTGGAGCTTGTTCTTGTTAGCAGACTCAGAATTGGCATGGGGACGAACACCAACAGGAGTGTTGAGTCCGTGATACTTCTCCAACGTATCTACAATTTTTTATTGCTCCATGCTACTTTATCTACTATTTTGGACTATATTGGGCTTTATTTTCCACTTATATATTACTTTTGGGACTAACCTATTAACCGGAGGCCCAGCCCAGAATTGCTGTTTTTTTACCTATTTCAGTGTTTCGAAGAAATGGATATCAAACGGAGTCCAAACGGAATGAAACCTTCGGGAACGTGATTTTCCAACCGAACGTGATCCAGGAGACTTGGACCCTACTCCAAGAAGTGCCAGAGGCGGTCACAAGGGTTGAGGGTGCGCCCACCCCCCTAGGGCGCGCCCCCTGCCTCGTGGGCCCCCCGTAGCTCCACCGACGTACCCCCTGCACCCATATATACCTACGTATCATAAAACTTCCAGAACAGAAGATAGATCGGGAGTTCCGCCGCCGCAAGCCTCTGTAGCCACCAAAAACCTCTCGGGAGCCCATTCGGCACCTGGGGAGGAACCCATCACCGATGGCCATCTTCATCATCTGGCGCTCTCCATGACGAGGAGGGAGTATTTCACCCTCGGGGCTGAGGGTATGTACCAGTAGCTATGTGTTTGATCTCTCTCTCTCGTGTTCCCTCTATGGCACGATCTTGATGTATCCCGAGCTTTGCTATTATAGTTGGATCTTATGTTTCTTCTCCCCCTCTACTCTCTTGTAATGGATTGAGTTTCCCCTTTTGAAGTTATCTTATCGGATTGAGTCTTTTATGAGAACACTTGATGTATGTCTTGCCGTGTTTATCTGTGGTGAAAATGAGATATCATGTGCCACTTGATGTATGTTTTGGTGACCAACTTGCGGGTTCCGCCCATGAACCTATGCATAGGGGTTGGCACACGTTCTTGACTCTCCGGTAGAAACTTTGGGGCACTCTTTGAAGTACTTTTATGTTGGTTGGATGAATCTGAGATTGTGTGATGCATATCGTATAATCATGCCCACGGATACTTGAGGTGACAATGGAGTATCTAGGTGACACTAGGGTTTTGGTTGATTTGTGTCTTAAGGTGTTATTCTAGTAGAACTCTAGGGCTGTTTGTGACACTTATAGGAATAGCCCAACGGATTGATTGGAAAGAATAACTTTGAGGTGGTTTCGTACCCTACCATAATATCTTCGTTTTTTCTCCACTATTAGTGACTTTGGAGTGACTCTTTGTTGCATGTTGAGGGATAGTTATGTGATCCAATTATGTTATTATTGTTGAGAGAACTTGCACTAGTGGAAGTATGAACCCTAGGCCTTGTTTCCTATCATTGTAATACCATTTACGCTCACTTTTATCATTAGTTACCTTGCTGTTTTTATTATTTCAGATTACAAATACCTTTATCTACTATCCATATTGCACTTGTATCACCATCTCTTCGCCGAACTAGTGCACCTATACAATTTACCATTGTATTGGGTGTGTTGGGGACACAAGAGACTCTTTGTTATTTGGTTGCAGGGTTGTTTGAGAGAGACTATCTTCATCCTACGCCTCCCACGGATTGATAAACCTTAGGTCATCCACTTGAGGGAAATTTGCTACTGTCCTACAAACCTGTGCACTTGCAGGCCCAACAACGTCTACAAGAAGAAGGTTTCGTAGTAGACATCAAGCTCTTTTCTGGCGCCATTGCCGGGGAGGCTAGGTAAGTGAAGGTATATCTTAAGATCTTCCAATCGAATCTTTTTGTTTCTTGTTTTAGCACTAGTCTAGTTTTATAAAAGAAAATTACAAAAAAATGGAATTGAGTTTGTCTCATACGCTTCATTTTTTTAATATCTTTCGTGAGAATGATGGGAAGGAAAATTGTGCTCAAGTACTAGAAGAAGAATTACATAGAATTCTTGGCACTAAATCTTTGAACGATGAGCACGATTGCAATGTTGTTAGTATGAATTCCTTGAATATCCATGATGCTAATGATATGCAAAGCCACAAGCTTGGGGAAGCTATGTTTGATGAATATGATATTTTTTGTCCCCCAAGCTTTGATGAGCAAATTTACTATGATGAAAGCATGCCTCCTATCTATGATGATTATTGTGATGACACGTATGCTTTAAATAATAATGATAACCATGAAACTTTTCATCTTGATCTTAATTCTCAATCATATGATAGTAATTTTGGTGAGTTTGCTCCCACTACTATTCCGAATGAGAAGAATTTGCTTATGTGGCGAGTAATAAAATTTCTATGCTAGTAGATCATGAAAAGAATGCTTTAGGTGCTGGTTATATTGTTGAATTCATTCATGATGCTACTGAAAATTATTATGAGAGAGGATTATATGCTTCTACATATTGCAACAATATCAAGTTTCCTCTCTATGTGCTGAAAGTTTTGAAGTTATGCTTGTTTTACCTTCCTATGCAAGTTGATTCTTGTTCCCATAAGTTGTTTGCTCACAAAATCCCTATGCATAGGAAGTGGGTTAGGCTTAATTGTGCTAATCATATTCTTCATGATGCTCTCTTTATGTTTCAATTCTTATCTTTTTGTGAGCATCATTGAAATCATCATGCCTAGCTAGGGGCGTTAAACGATAGCGCTTGTTGGGAGGCAACCCAATTTTATTTTAGTTTCTTCCTTTTTGGTTCTGTTTAGTAACAAATAATCCATCTAGCTTCTGTTTAGATGTGGTTTTATGTTTTAATTAGTGTTTGTGCCAAGTAGAACCTTTGGGAAGACTTGGGTGAAGTCTTTATGATCATGCTGTAAAAAACAGAAACTTTAGCGCTCATGAGATTAGCTAGAACTTTTTACTGGAGAGTGCTATTTAGTTGATTCTTTTTGCAGATGATTACTAGAAAAATTCCTCAGGTCCACCAATTTATTTTGGTAGAATTTTTTGAGTTCCAGAAGTTTGCGGTAGTTACAGATTACTACAGACTGTTCTGTTTTTGACAGATTCTGTTTTTCGTGTGTTGCTTGCTTATTTTGATGAATCTATGGCTAGTAAAATAGTTTATAATCCATAGAGAAGTTGGAATACAGTAGGTTTAACACCAATATAAATAAAAAATGAGTTCATTGCAGTACCTTAAAGTAGTCTTTTGTTTTCTTTCTCTAACGGAGCTCACGAGATTTCTATTGAGTTTTGTGTTGTGAAGTTTTCAAGTTTTGGGTGAATTCTTTTGATGGATTATGGAACAAGGAGTGGCAAGAGCCTAATCTTGGGGATGCCCATGGAACCCCCAAGATAATCCAAGGACACCAAAAGTCAAATCTTGGGATGCCCGGAAGGCATCCCTCTTTAAATCCACTTCCATCGGTAATTTACTTGGAGCTATATTTTTATTCACCACATGATAAGTGTTTTGCTTGGAGCGTCTTGTATTATTTGCGTCTTTGCTTGTTAGTTTACCACAATCATCCTTCCTGTACACACCTTTTGAGAGAGCCATACATGAATTGGAATTTGATATAATACTCTATGTGCTTCACTTATATCTTTTGAGCTTGATAGTTTGCTCATAGTGCTTCACTTATATCTTTGAGCGTGATAATTTTTGCTCTAGTGCTTCACTTAGATCTTTTAGAGCACAGTGGTGGATTCGTTCTAAAGAAACTTGATCTCTCATGCTTCACTTAGATTATTTTGAGAGTCGTTAATAGCATGGTAATTTGCTTAATGTTAATATACTTGGTATTCAAGATATGTGAAACTTTCTTTTGAGTGCGTTGAATACTAAGATAAGTTTGATGCTTGATAATTGTTTTGAGATATGAAGATGATGATATTAGAGTCATGCTAGTTGAGTAGTTGTGAATTTAAAGAATACTTGTGTTGAAGTTTGTGATTCCGTAGCATGCATTATGGTGAACCGTTATGTGATGAACTCGAGCATGATTTATTTATTGATTGTCTTCCTTATGAGTGGCGGTCGGGGACGAGCGATGGTCTTTCCTACCAATCTATCCCCTAGGAGCATCGCGTAATACTTTGCTTTGATAACTTCTAGATTTTTGCAATAAGTATATGAGTTCTTTATGACTAATGTTGAGTCCATGGGTTATACACACTTTTTCCCATCCTTCCACTATTGCTAGCCTCTCTAATACCGCGCACCTTTCGCCGGCATCATACACCCACCATATACCTTCCTCAAAACAGCCACCATACCTACCTATCATGGCATTTCCATAGCCATTCCGAGATATATTGCCATGCAACTTTCCACTATTCCGTTTATTATGACACGCTCCATCATTGTCATATTGCTAGCATGATCATGTAGTTGACATCATATTTGTGGCAAAGCCACCGTTCATAATTCTTTCATACATGTCACTCATGTTTCATTGCATATCCGTACACACCGGAGTCATTCATATAGAGTCATATTTTGTTCTAAGTATCGAGTTGTAATTGTTGAGTTGTAAGAAAAATAAAAGTGTGATGATCATCATTATTAGAGCATTGTCCCAAGTGAGGAAAGGATGATGGAGACTATGATTCCCACACAAGTCAGGATGAGACTCCGGACAAAAAAAAAGAGGCCATAAAAAAAGGAGAAAAGGCCCAAATAAAAAAATGAGAGAAATAGAGAGAAGGGACAATGTTACTATCCTTTTACCACACTTGTGCTTCAAAGTAGCACCAAGATCTTCATGATAGAGAGTCTCTCATTTTCTCACTTTCATATACTAGTGGGAATTTTTCATTATAGAACTTGGCTTATATATTCCAATGATGGGCTTCCTCAAATGCCCTAGGTCTTGGTGAGCAAGCGAGTTGGATGTGCACCCACTTAGTTTCTTTTTTTGAGCTTTCATATACTTATAGCTCTAGTGTGTCCGTTGCATGGCAATCCCTACTAACTCATATTGATATCTATTGATGGGCATCTCCATAGCCCGTTGATACGCCTAGTTGATGTGATACTATCTTCCCTCTTTTTTTGTCTTCTCCACAACCACCATTCTATTCCACATATAGTGCTATATCCATGGCTCACGCTCATGTATTGCGTGAAGATTGAAAAAGTTTTGAAAATGTTAAAATATGAAACAATTGCTTGGCTTGTCATCGAGGTTGTGCATGATTTAAATACTTTGTGTAGGGAAGATGGAGCATAGCCAGACTATATGATTTTGTAGGGATAACTTTCTTTGGCCATGTTATTTTGAGAAGACATAATTTCTTTGTTAGTATGCTTGAAGTATTATTATTTTTATGTCAATATGAACTTTTGTCTTGAATCTTTTGGATCTGAATATTCATACCATGATTAAGAATATTTACATTGAAATTATGCCAAAGTATCACTCCGCATCAAAATTTTCTTTTTATCATTTACCTACTTGAGGACGAGTAGGAATTAAGCTTGGGGATGCCTGATACGTCTCCAACGTATCTATAATTTTTGATTGCTCCATGCTACTTTATCTACTGTTTTGGACTATATTGGGCTTTATTTTCCACTTTTATATTACTTTTGGGACTAACCTATTAACCCAAGGCCCAGCCCAGAATTGCTGTTTTTTACCTATTTCAGTGTTTCGAAGAAACGGAATATCAAACGGAGTCCAAACGGAATGAAACCTTCGGGACTGTGATTTTCCAACATAACGTGATCCAGGAGACTTGGACCCTACTCCAAGAAGTGCCAGGGGCGGTCACGAGGGTGGAGGGCGCGCCCACCCCCCTAGGGCGCGCCCCCTGCCTCGTGGGGCCCCGTAGCTCCAGCGACGCACTGCACCCATATATACCTACGTATCATAAAACTTCCAGAACAGAAGATAGATCGGGTGTTCCGCCGCCGCAAGCCTCTGTAGCCACCAAAAACCTCTCGGGAGCCCGTTCTGGCACCCTGCCGGAGGGGGAACCCATCACCGGTGGCCATCTTCATCATCCCGGCGCTCTCCATGACGAGGAGGGAGTAGTTCACCCTCGGGGCTGAGGGTATGTACCAGTAGCTATGTGTTTGATCTCTCTCTCTCTCTCGTGTTCTCTCTCGTGTTCCCTCTATGGCACGATCTTGATGTATCTCGAGCTTTGCTATTATAGTTGGATCTTATGTTTCTTCTCCCCCTCTACTCTCTTGTAATGGATTGAGTTTCCCCTTTTGAAGTTATCTTATCGAATTGAGTCTTTTATGAGAACACTTGATGTATGTCTTGCCGTGTTTATCTGTGGTGACAATGGGATATCATGTGCCACTTGATGTATGTTTTGGTGACCAACTTGCGGGTTCCTCCCATGAACCTATGCATAGGGGTTGGCACACGTTCTTGACTCTCCGGTAGAAACTTTGGGGCACTCTTTGAAGTACTTTTATGTTGGTTGGATGAATCTGAGATTGTGTGATGCATATCGTATAATCATGCCCACGGATACTTGAGGTGACAATGGAGTATCTAGGTGACATTAGGGTTTTGGTTGATTTGTGTCTTAAGGTGTTATTCTAGTACGAACTCTAGGGCTGTTTGTGACACTTATAGGAATAGCCCAACGAATTGATTGGAAAGAATAACTTTGAGGTGGTTTCGTACCCTACCATAATCTCTTCGTTTTTTCTCCACTATTAGTGACTTTGGAGTGACTCTTTGTTGCATGTTGAGGGATAGTTATGTGATCCAATTATGTTATTATTGTTGAGAGAACTTGCACTAGTGGAAGTATGAATCCTAGGCCTTGTTTCCTATCATTGCAATACCGTTTACGCTCACTTTTATCATTAGTTACCTTGCTGTTTTTATTATTTCAGATTACAAATAGCTTTATCTACTATCCATATTGCACTTGTATCACCATCTCTTCGCCGAACTAGTGCACCTATACAATTTACCATTGTATTGGGTGTGTTGGGGACACAAGAGACTCTTTGTTATTTGGTTGCAGGGTTGTTTGAGAGAGACTATCTTCATCCTACGCCTCCCACGGATTGATAAACCTTAGGTCATCCACTTGAGGGAAATTTTCTACTGTCCTACAAACCTGTGCACTTGCATGCCCAACAACGTCTACAAGAAGAAGGTTGCGTACTAGACATCAGCCCGTCATCTGGAACATGCAACAGATCCATGAACTCCTTCCAGGTAGCGGTCAACTGACGGCCGTTGGTCATTCACGTCATCCGCCGCTCCTCCCAGGGTGAAAGTACACAGAGGCAAAGAACTGACAAACAAGCTCAGGGTCAAAATCCAGATGGAAGGAGATCACATGCTCAATACCATACTGCTCCGCCAAGTCCAGAGCCTCTCCAAAGTACTCACGAAACTTTTCCTTCCTCATGGGATGCATGTCAATCCACTTGACCTCTACGTAGGTATTCTGCTTGTTCTTGATGACATCCAGATAAATGAGAGTCTGCTGCTTGGTCCAGAACAACTCACAACCTCCGATGCACAAGGATTCACATATGAGTTCATCTGCCTCAGACGGACGTACTCAGAGGAGGGTATCTTGTCCATGCTCTTAGTGGGTTCCTGGTTTCTGCCAGCGGCAGTCTTGACATGACGTTTAGGGGCATTGGGGCCCTCTGATGCTTCACCTTGATTGCGCAAACGCTTGGATCCAGTGTCGCGACTGGGATTGGAACGGCGAGAGCCACCACCTGAGACACAAAGCGCAAAACACACACGATAACCAAGAAGGATCAAAGAAAAGACCTCGGCAAGCAAAAGAAACACTTAGGAAACATACATGCTAAATGCCATGAGAAAGATTTGATCCACGGAAGTACTGCCAAGTGCTGCGGTACTAAAAATCTAGTACGGCTCCAAGTCGCGGTAGTACCGTGCGAAGTCACGGTAGTACCGGGTCTGGGAGCGGTAGTAGGGTCTTAGTGCCGCAGCTAGCGAGGTAGTACCGCACTTGACGGGCGGTAGTACCGCACACAAGGCGCGACAGTACCGCACCGCGTCAGATCCGAACCTAGTTCAAATCTGAGAAAAACCGCGAAACCTCGGCAGTACTACAGTTGATCAAATCTATCACAGGACAACATATCAAGTGTAATTCCTACGCAACCCGACTCTCCTACATCCTACTCTTGCACAGATTTGGCCTAAAATCTCATGAACAACAGGCATCTCCCCAAGAACCTAGAAGCGAAAGAACAACCAAGAGAGAGAGAGAGGGATTTGTGGAAAAAACCTTGTTCCATGGCAAGAGGGAGTGGTGGGGAACGATCCCACCGGTCGGAATCCGAGGAGAGTGTCCGGAGACGGAGATCCGGCGAGGACCTCCAGCGCCGTTCGTGAGCGAGAGAGAGAGAGAGAAGTGGGGAGAGAGATAAGTGAATGGGTATGGGGAGTTGGAACTCCCCTGCCCGAGTCATAACCCCCACGCTCACTCGCGGCGCGGTAGTACCGTGGATCATCGCGGTAGTACCGCTCGGCGGAAATACCGCACATGAGCGGTAGTACCGCTCTCCTGGGCGGTAGTAAAAAGTTACTGCCGCGCAGGCGCGGTAGTACCGTGCCCTCTCAACGCGGTAGTACTGTGGCTAGCCGCGGTAGTACTGTGAACTCAGGAAGTCGCACGTTACAAGCACACGAAAAAAAGGTCTTTGCACGAAAGAAAAAAACAAACTCCGAGGCAACACGACACCACAAGAACACGCGACACACGAAGACAGAAAGGCAAACGACAACACGAAAACAACCACGAGACACCACCTCTCCAAAGAGAGGGCGGTGGCCGGAGCTACCTATGTTTGAGTCAATTGGTATGGCGCCGCGAAGAATTATCCTTGGTCCCATGACCAAAACTCGTCTTTGAAGCACAAGTACCATAAAAAATGGCTAATGTGAAAGAGTTGATCGATTTATGCATAATGGGGGGAGGGAGAGTTCATTGAGAGAATAACACTCCCCCTATGTCCATGCCTACACCTAAACAAGATAACAAGTTGAGTATGGTGGGGTGTGCAAGGGTTCAAGCAACATTGCTTGAATCAATGATATTTAGCTCATGCCTTAACTCGCGAAATCTTGCTTCATCCAAAAGCTTCATGAAGATATCTGCAAGGTTATCATGAGTGTTGACGTAGTTGAGCTTGATCTCCCCTCGCCTAATGTGATCCCGGATGAAGTGATACCGAATCTCAATATGCTTCGTCTTGAAGTGTTGCACCGGGTTGAGAGAAATCTTGATGGCACTTCCATTGTCACACCAAAGAGGCACTTTGTCACAAATGACACCATAATCCTTTAAATTTTGCCTCATCCATAAGAGTTGTGCACAACAACTACCGACCGCTACATACTCCGCTTCGGTGGACGAGAGAGACACACAACTTTGCTTTTTGGAAGACCAACTTACCAAAGAGCAACCAAGGAATTGGCACCCTCCGGAAGTGGACTTCCTATCCACTTTGTCTCCCGCCCAATCGGAATCCGAATATCCTACAAGCTTGAAGTTTGCTCCTCTCGGGTACCATAGGCCAAAGTTTGGGGTATGAGCCAAATATCGAAAGATTCGCTTGACCGCCACAAAGTGGCTTTCCTTAGGTGCGGCTTGAAACCGTGCACAAATTCCCACACTCAACATGATATCCGGTCTAGATGCACAAAGGTAAAGCAAGGATCCAATCATGGAGCGATATACCTTTTGATCCACCGCTTTACCATTGGGATCGATGTCAAGTTGGCACTTAGTAGGCATTGGAGTGGAAGCCGGCTTGACATCGCTTAGCTTGAATCTCTTGAGCATGTCTTGAGTGTATTTGGCTTGGTTGATGAAGGTACCTTCTCTTCTTTGCTTCACTTTGAAACCTAGAAAGAACTTCAACTCTCCCATGGAAGACATCTTGAACTTTGAGGTCATTAGTGCGGCAAATTCATCATTGAAAGCTTTGTTAGGGGAACCAAAGATAATGTCATCAACATATAGTTGGCACACAAGCAACTCCCATTTGACCTTCTTAGTAAAAAGAGTGGGGTCAGTTAGCTCAACTTCAAACCCGCGATCTTGTAGCAACTCGGTAAGGTGGTCATAGCACGCACGTGTGGCTTGTTTAAGGCCATAGAGTGCCTTATCGAGTTGATACACATGATCGGGAAAGTAGGGATCCTCGAACCCAGGGGGTTGTTTGACGTAAACCAACTCATTAATAGGACCATTAAGAAAAGCACTCTTCACATCCATTTGTTGCAACTTAAAGTTGTGATGAGAAGCATAAGCAATCAACAAACGAATGGATTCAAGACGAGCAATGGGAGCAAAGGTTTCACCGTAGTCGATACCCTCGACTTGGGAGTAACCTTGTGCCACCAATCTTGCCTTGTTGCGAATGATGGTTCCATGAGCATCTTGTTTGTTATTGAAAATCCACTTGGTCCCAATGACATTGTGGTTCCCCGTTGGCCTTGGCACCAACCTCCACACCTTGTTGTACTCGAAGTTGTTGAGTTCTTCATACATGGCATTAAGCCAATCCGGATCTTCGAGTGCTTCATATACCTTTTGGGGTTCAACACAATAAACAAACGCGTGATGTTCACAATAGTTTGGCATTGTCTACGAGTGCTTATCCCCTTTTGAATGCTTCCAAGTACATTCTTCATGAGATGACCCTTGGTGGAGAGCTTGGAAACAATCTTGGCGGCACGACGCTCTAACTCCTCCTCGGTGGTGAGTTGAGGAGCGGTCACTTGATCATCTTGAGCGCCGTCTTGAGCATGTTCTTGATCTTGAACTTGCTCGGGGGAGAGAACTTGACCTTGGGCATCACTTGGTGTGTCAACATCGTCTTGAGCATGATCTTTCCCTTGGTATTGTTCATGAGGTTGAGGGCCTTCACTTTGTTCTTCGGAAGCGTGTGGGCCTTGGGTTGGTGATGGCTCCACTTGATTGGAGCATTGTCCTTCTCCTTCAGCCACAAGGGGTTCCTAAATGGGTTGGATAAAACCAACACCCATTTTTCTTATGGCTTGAGGAGGAATTTCATCACCTACATCACAAGTGCCACTTTGCTCCACTTGGGAGCCATTATTCTCATCAAACTCCATGTTACACGTCTCCTCAATAAGTCCCGTGGATTTATTGAGGACACGGTAAGCATGAGAGTTTGTAGCATAACTGAGGGAGTCCTGGACTAGGGGGTGTCCGGATAGCCGAACTATCATCACGGCCGGACTCCAAGACTATGAAGATACAAGATTGAAGACTTCGTCCCGTGTCCGAATGGGACTTTCCTTGGCGTGGAAGGCAAGCTTGGCGATACGGATATGTAGATCTCCTACCATTGTAACCGACTGTAACCCTAACCTATCCGGTGTCTATATAAACCGGAGGGTTTTAGTCCGTAGGACGAACAACAATCATACCATAGGCTAGCTTCTAGGGTTTAGCCTCCTTGATCTCGTGGTAGATCTACTCTTGTACTACCCATATCATCAATATTAATCAAGCAGGAGTAGGGTATTACCTCCATCGAGAGGGCCCGAACCTGGGTAAAAACATCGTGTCCCTTGTCTCCTGTTACCATCCGCCTAGACGCACAGATTCGGGACCCCCTACCGAGATCCACGGTTTTGACACCGACATTGGTGCTTTCATTGAGAGTTCCTCTGTGTCGTCACCGATAGGCCCGATGGCTCCTTCGATCATCAACAACGACGCGGTCCAGGGTGAGACTTTTCTCCCCGGATAGATCTTCGTATTCGGCGGCTCTGCCTGCGAGCCAATTCGCAGCCATCTGGAGCAGATCGAAGCTACGCCCTGGCCATCGGTCAGATTTGGAAGTTTGAACTATACGGCCGATATCCGCGGAGACTTGATCTTCTACGGATTCGAGCCACAGCCAAGCGCGCCGCACTGTCTCGATGGGCACGGTCTAGCTCTGCCGCCGAACAGTGTCTTGGAGGCCGCACCAGTGCCCGCTCCGACCCTTAATCCGGAGCCGGATTCCCCGATCGAGGACGAGTGGTTGGACACCTCCTCGGGGGCCACGATCTCAGCGACGTTTGAGCCGAACTCTATCCCTGTCCCTTGTGAAGACCGTGACTCCAAGGCGCCGGACTCCTCTCCGGACTCCGAAACCTCCGCGCCCCTACCAGTAGAATCCGATTGGGCGCCGGTCATGGAGTTCACTACCGCGGACATCTTTCAGCACTCGCCCTTTGGCGACATCCTGAATTCACTAAAGTCTCTCTCTTTATCCGGAGAGCCCTGGCCGGACTACGGTCGGGACGGTTGGGATGCGGACGACGAAGAAATTCAACGCCCACCCACCACCCACTTCGTAGCCACTGTCGAAAGTTTACACGACGTGCTCGATTTCGACTCCGAAGACATCGACGGTATGGACGACGAGTAGGAGACAACAATGAACCAGCGCCTATAACATGCTGGACAGCCACCTCATCCCATGATGTATACATGGTGGATACACCTAAAGGAAATGAAGACGAGGAACAACGGGACGCTACGAAGGATAAATCCCTCGAAAAGCAGTCAAAACGGCAACGTAAACGCCGAACCAAGTCTCGCCTTAACAAAGACCCAGCCATAGAGCAGGGCGAACCAGTGGACGACGAACAAGCTATCGAGCAATCGTCCGAACAAGACAACTTGGATAAACAACCCGTCCCCGGCGAAGACAACAGTCCGGACGATCTCACGCCGGACAAACTGTTGGAGCAAAATAACCTCCAGAAAAGGCTCATCGCCACTGCGCGTAGCCTGAAAAAGCAGAAGCGGAAGCTCAAAACAGCGGAAGATGCACTCAGGATCAGATGGAGCAAAGTATTCAACACCACAGACAAATACGGCGACAGTCATCGAACAAAGAGCTACCCAAAAAGAAAGCTGCTGCCCGAATTCGACGAGGAGGCATTAGAGCCCCCACAATCAAAAAGTAAGAAGGCCACCCGGTCGGATGGACGACCCCACGGCAAAAAGAGAGCGGCAAATGGCGCCGCACACAAGCCGATATGCGATCGCATAAGGATTCACATCAAAAGGATGGCCCAGTTAGGTCCATCTATGGGACAAGAAAGCAAGATCTTCAAAGCAATGCAACACGCCAAATATCTGAACATCACGGCACACCCAAATACAGGGGCGCCGCACATCCCCTATGTTTCACCGATGAGGTGCTGGATCATGAGTTCCCAGCGGGATTCAAACCCGTAAACATAGAGGGATACGATGGAACAACAGACCCTGGAGTCTGGATTGAGGATTATATCCTCCACATACACATGGCTAGAGGAGATGATCTCCACGCCATAAAATACTTACCCCCCAAACTCAAAGGGCCAGCTCAGCATTGGCTTAAAAGCCTCCCCGAAAATACTATTGGAAGCTGGGAAGAGCTCGAGGATGCGTTTCGGGCAAATTTTCAGGGGACCTATGTCCGCCCTCCGGATGCAGACGATCTAAGTCACATAACTCAACAGCCCGGAAATTCTGGAACAGGTTCCTTACTAAAAAGAACCAAATAGTCGACTGTCCGGACGCCGAAGCCTTAGCGGTCTTCAAACACAACGTCCGAGACGAATGGCTCGCCAGACACGTCGGCCAAGAAAAGCCAAGAACAATGGCCGCATTAACAAGCCTCATGACCCGCTTTTGCGCGGGAGAGGATAGCTGGCTAGCAAGATGCAGCACCAGCGACCCAAGTACATCCGAAGTCAGGGATGGAAATGGGAAACCACGGCGCAACAAGGACCAGCGCCGGATTAAAGGAAGCGGTCCAAAGAGCACGGCTGTCAACGCCGGATTTAAAAGCTCACGGCAGAACAATAAAAAACTGCCCCTTAAGGACAATACGATGAGCTATCCAACCTAAACAAAATCTTGGACAAGATATGTCAAATCCACAGTACTTCCGGGAGGCCTGCAAACCATACCCACAGAAATTGCTGGGTCTTCAAACAGTCCGGCAGACTCAACGCCGAACACAAGGGCTCGACACACCAAGTGAAGATGACGACGAGCACCACAAGCGAGCCCGGAAAACAAAAGAATTTCCCACAAGAGGTTAAAACAGTAAACTCACTTCATGTGATAAAGGGAAAAAGAGCGGCGCCGCTAAAATGCGCGCCGACATACTACCTAGCGGAGTACCAACAGTGGTTGTCAAAACCAATCACCTTCGACCATCAGGACTACTCCGAAGGTATCCGGAACGCAGGATGGACTGCCTTGATATTGGATCCTATAATCGACGGATTCCAATTTACACAAGTCCTCATGGATGGCGGCAGTGACATGAATCTGATATATCAGGACACAATCCGCAGGATGGGGATAAACCCAACCAAATTTCGCCATAGCAACACCTCCTTTAAAGTGGTAATCCCAGGCCCATATGCCCATTGTACGGGCTCCCTATTGTTAGAAGTTGTGTTCGGTTCACCCGACAACTCCCGTCGCGAAAAGTTAGTCTTCCATATCGCCCCATTTAAAAGTAGCCATCAAGCACTATTGGGACGCGAAGCTTTCGCCCGCTTTAATGCAATACCGCATTATGCATCTCTAACACTTAAAATGCCCGGCCCACGCGGCATCATCTCATTAAAAAGGAATATTAAGTGTTACTCGAGTACAGAAGAACGTGAGACTGCCTTGACAGCCCCACACCTATCCGGCTCCGCTAGTCAAAGAACTTGAATAGGTCATTCAAACCCCGGACACGGCTAGACGAGTCCGACGCCTACTAGCGGCATACCCCCATACAAGGGGCTGCATGCATGTACAACAAGAGACAATAAAGCTCAATTTTATTCACTTCTTCGAATCGTACTCTGTTTATTTAATATAAAGTACATCTTTCGCACGATCCTTTTTCTTTTAAACTAAGTTCCTCTCTTTTACAGATGAACAACGTGCTACACCCGTCCAGGATACGGCACAACGGAGACACAGGTAGCGAGGCGTGCAGCGAGGGACCCGTTGCAAGGATTCTTTTCAGATTAAGACCCTGCGTAAACCTTTTTAACTGTCTCTTGTTGATATACATCCCCCGGTTTCTTACTATAACCGAGGAGGAGGCTGGCGTTTTGGCATTGGCCGCACCAGAATTTTTGCACGTACCTGGACACCAGGGGCTTAGGGCATTATTCTGCCCGTTTTTATAAAGACCGAATACCTTAGGGAGTATTCGGCGTCTTGAGTTAGGCCTTATATGCATCAGCTCTGAATCATGTCTTTGGTCAAATGTTGGGTTTGCCCGGCTCCTGTGTTTTTCTGCCTTACGTTCCGTTTTTCGGCTAACGCGGTACCAGGAGAACTACTGCGATTGTGCCCCGGTTCGGCCGGGCGAGCACCTCAGTAGAGAAAGCCGAAAACTGACTGTCATGATATAGCGAGAGACTGGTCAACCACTCGATGACTCACCGGAATGTTTAGGATTCCTCCGCATTAACGAAGGACAGTTTTTCGGTCAGGCACATACGCACCCCGAATTCGGGAGAGTGCGGTGCCCCCAGGTGCTATATAGTAGCCCCACCCTCGAACTCCTATGGCTAAGTGAAAGTGATAAAGCTTTATAGTCCGGTTGCCTAGTTTGCTATGCTACCACCTCCTTAACAGGACCAAGACGTTGGATTAAGTGTCAAAAGGCGCCTTCTTTGCAAACACCCCCGCACTATGTGCGTGGGGGCTGAAGCCAAGGACGGCCAACTTTCAGGTTATATATACATATACATAAACGGCCGCACAGGGAGTAGTTTACTACTTGAACGCACAAGTATAAAAAGCTCTTATATCATATTGAAATATTATTTTCACAAATCATACATGCCATTTAAACATGATATCCTTCGAGCACTGCGTCTCTATTAAACGAGCGCCCTGCAGGACTTCCTCAAAATAGTGCTTGACAGGTACTCGGCTTCTGTCCGAATCTTGGGACGCAACATCGGTGGCCTTCATATCTGCCCAGTATGTCTTGACACGGGCCAGAGCCATCCGCGCTGCCTCAATACACGCCGACCGCTTCATTGCGTCAATACGCGGTACCGCACCAAGGAACTGTTGCACTAAACCAAAATAACTCTTCGGCTGGGGTCCGCCCGGCCACAAACGAGTCATGACATGCTTCATGGCAAGTCCGGATAGTCGATTCAGCTCGGCCCATTCGGCCAACCGATCGGTCAACGGAAGAAGACGCTCCGGACTATGGAATTGCGACCAATATAGCTCTTCCCTTCTGTGCCCCTTCTGGCCTCGGAAGTGCTCAATCGCGTCCGCAGTGCTTGCCGCTAAGTCCAGATAAGCATCCTCCGAACTCCACAACTTGTCCAATTGAGCATACTTTGGATCCGTATATTTCCTCCGCATCAGAAACGGTTTTCCAGCCGCAATTGCCCCGGCCTGACTCAGCTCCTCCTTGGCAGCTCTCAAAGCCGAATGGGCATTCTTGGATTCGGCGGCGGCCTTTTTCAGGCCCTCTTGCTCCGCTACACGTTCTTTTTCAAGAACCTCGCAGCGGTCGGTAATATTCTTCAACTTTCTGGCCATATCGGCCATTTCCTCTTGCTTGGCGGTGAGCAGCCCGTTCGCTTCTAGCTCTTCGGCCGCCCTTAAAGCGGCCGCATTACTATTTCTGGCTTGCTCTTTCGCTCGGGCGAGTTCCGCCCGAAGCTCCTCCACAGCAGCGGCACCATCTGCATTAATCATACAAGTAGTAAGACATGGGCGTCACGCTCCCTTACCAGGTGTCCGCGTAGAAGTCGCATACCTTGTGACTCGTCAAACCGTTTATTGACCAGCGCGATGTCCGCATCCGCCTCGTCAAGTTGCCGCTTTAGTTCGGCATATTCATCAGTCCGGCCGGCCACCGGACGCCCCGCCACCTGTTTAGGAGCGGCGATATGTTATAAACTGAGATTTTGATCCTCGGCACACTGTCAATTTTGACAACATACCGAGTCTTAGGGGCTACTATCTATACAGGGCACATTCTATATGCATAACTGTCAGAAGGTACATCATTTTTTGCGTACCTCGAACCCCGTCAGTAAGCTTTTGACGGCTTCATGCAATCCGCTCTCCGCGGATGCAATTCTTTCAATCACCGTACCCATTAGAGCACGGTGATCTTCTGAGATAGCCGCTCGCCCGAGCAGATCCTTCAGCTCCTCCGGCCGCACACCACTTGGCGCCGGACCTTCCGGCCCCGCCGGACTTGGGGAAACCCTCCGCGAGGACACCTCAGGGTCGTCCACCTCGCACGAGGGTGCGACAGGTGGAGGCGTTTCGCTCTCCATCATCTCCGGAAGAAGAGCCCCCGAAGACGAGCTCTGCTGAGAAGGGCTGAGATCCGAACTACAAGGTACAATTTCGGTTATCTTTAGAAACAAATACAGGGATGTTCCTTATTTACAAGACCCCTACTTTTTACTTACGGCTCGCTAGAGGGCTGATCCCCTTAGGGAAATAGTGCGGCTGGGTTACTTCCCAGCGCTGGACTCTCTGACGAAGATTCCTTTCCCCTCTTTGAGGCCTTGACCTCCGGATCTTCCGAAGCGGTCCTCTTATCTCCTCTAAAGATGGGACTTTAAATCCCTCCTTCCTTGATAGCCTCCTTCGTAGAGGCAGTCGCTTCCCCGCTCCCCCCTTCACCTTCTTCAAAAGGCGCGGCCTTCAACATGTTGGTCAGCATGGGATCCGGCGTGGTCTCTGGGAGGGGAGCCGGACACCTTATTAACTTTGCCTTGGCTATCCACTCCTGTTCAAGAAACGGCTCCTTTAAAGGGCATATATATATGAAAAATGAATGAACAGCTTGTCCGGTTACAGGACTACTTACTCGAGTATCCGGGCGATTGCAGCTTAGTCCTGCGTCCTCAGTCAGGTCCGGACACCTCTCTTGTGATCCGAAGAACAGTTTATACATCTCCACCGGCATCGTGCCCATAAAATTTTGGAGAGCTCGTGGTCCTCGGATTAAATTCCCACAGGTGGAGGCGGCGTTCTGAGGCAGAAGGCGCCGGATCAACATAACCTGCGCCACCGCAACCAGATTGATCTCTCTTTCTTAGAGGTCTCGGATACGGCCCTGCAGCAAAGGGACGTCCTTGGATGGCCCCCAGTCGAGTCCCTTGTTGGCCCATGACGCCAACCGCTGTGGTGGACCTGAGCGGAAGGCAGGGAGCGCCACCCATTTGGTGCCCCTGGGAGCGGTGATATAAAACCACTCCCATTGCCACAAACCAAGCTCCTCTTGAAAAGAGCCCTCGAGCCACGGAGCGTCAGCACATTTGCTTATGACCGCCCCTCCGCACTCTGCTTGCTGCCCCTCGGTCATCTTTGGCTCCACCTTGAAGGTCTTGAGCCACAATCCAAAGTGAGGGGTAATATGGAGGAAGGCCTCACATATGACAATGAATGACGAGATATGGAGGATGGACTCCGGATTCAAGTCATGAAAATCCAGCCCATAATAAAACATGAGCCCCCGCACAAAGGGATCCGTCGGGAAGCCTAAACCCCGAAGGAAGTGAGACACGAACACCACGTTCTCGCCGGGCTCAGGAGTGGGAATGACCTGCCCTGGAGCAGGCAGCCTATGCGAGATCTCGCCGGTCAGATACCTGGCGTCTCGCAGCTTTAACACATCTTATTTTGTGACGGAGTAGGACATCCATCGGCCGTGCTGGTCGGAGCCGGACATCGTCGAAGGTCCGAAGCGCCTAAATCTGAAGCTTTGGGTGTTAGAACTCGAAGCGCAAGGCGAACTTGATGGAGGGTGTAAAAAGAAGAGGGCCTTGGTCTCATTATAAAGAGGTTGAATACCAAGAGCCCTCCCCGTGGTCGATTAGGACTCGCCTTCGATAGAGGAGGCATGCCAATGGGCACGTTTGGGTTACCCACGTCCGTATTGATGAGAATCCCGGAATAAGGGGGCACGATCTATGCTTTGATAAGACGTGCCAGGGAAACCGCCTCGCTAAACGCGCTAAGGTGGAACGGTAAAAAACGATTCATATAAAGGCCTGGCCGTGGTGTGATGTCACGCCCGCATGAATACGTCAGCAGATCTGCAAAAGTTATTCTCTACGGTGGTTTGTGGAACTTGTTTAGCGAGCGGACACTATCCTTGTGTTCAAAACCTTCTATGAAGTATTCGGAGGAGGAACCCGCCTTGCAATGCGAAGACAATATGCGCGCCGGACTCGTCGTCATTGAAGCCTGGTTCGAGGGGCTCTTGAGGAGTCTGGACTAGGGGTGTCCGGATAGCGAACTATCATCATGGCGGACTCCAAGACTATGAAGATACAAGATTGAAGACTTCGTCCCGTGTCCGGATGGGACTTTCCTTGGCGTGGAAGGCAAGCTTGGCGACACGGATATGTAGATCTCCTACCATTGTAACCGACTCTGTGTAACCCTAACCTATCCGGTGTCTATATAAACCGGAGGGTTTTAGTCCATAGGACGAACAACAATCATACCATAGGCTAGCTTCTAGGGTTTAGCCTCCTTGATCTCGTGGTAGATCTACTCTTGTACTACCCATATCATCAATATTAATCAAGCAGGAGTAGGGTATTACCTCCATCGAGAGGGCCCGAACCTGGGTAAAAACATCGTGTCCCTTGTCTCCTGTTACCATCCGCCTAGACGCACAGTTCGGGACCCCCTACCCGAGATCCGCCGGTTTTGACACCGACAATAACCAACAAATATGCCCTCATAAGCTCTAGCATCAAACTTAGACAACCGAACACATTTCTTGAGAATGAAACACTTACACCCGAACAACCGAAAGTACTTGAGGTTTGGGCTTGTTGCCGGTGAGTATCTCATATGGAGTCTTGTTCAAGCCCTTGTGGAGGTAGAGCCGATTGGATGCATGACATGCGGTGTTGATGGCTTCGGCCCAAAAGTTGTATGGAGACTTGAACTCCGCCATCATGGTCCTTGCCGCATCCATCAACGTCCGGTTCTTCCTCTCCGCGACACCGTTTCGTTGAGGGTTGTAGGGTGCAGAATATTTATGCTTGATCCCCTCATCACTAAGAAACTCATCCAAGGTGTAGTTCTTGAACTCTGTGCCGTTGTCACTTCTTATTGTCAAGATCTTTGCATTGTGTTGACGTTGTGCTTCATTTGCAAAGTCAATGACGGTTTGTTGGGTCTCGCTCTTCCTCTTGAAGAAATACACCCAAGTATATCTAGAGTAGTCATCCACAATCACCAAGCAATATTTCCTACCCCTAAGACTATCAAAGGATGGAGGCCCAAAGAGATACAAGTGAAGGAGCTCTAAAGGCCTCTTCGAGTAAATGATAGTCGTGGGAGGGTGAGCCTTCTCATGAAGCTTTCCTTCGATACAAGCACTGCAAGCACGATCTTTAGCAAAACTAACATTCGTTAGTCCACGGACATGGTCCCCCTTGAGAATACTTTGCAAAGATCTCATATTGACATGGGCTAAACGGTGATGCCAAAGCCATCCCACGTCAACTTTAGCCATTAGGCATGTCGCGGTCTTAGTGGGTCCCTCCGAAAAGTTAATCACATATAGACCATTCTCGACATGCCCAACAAAGGCTACTTTAAGAGTCTTGCTGCACAAGAGGGCCACATTATCAATATCAAAGAAAGTGGCAAAGCCCATGATTGCAAGTTGACGAACGAAAAGTAAATTGTATGCAAGGGACTCTACAAGCATGACCTTCTCGATCGTGAGATCATGAGAAATGACAACCTTGCCGAGTCCCAATACCTTAGAAGACGAGGCATCACCCCACTCGACATTGGTGGGCATAGAAGGAATCTTGTGCACGTCCACCACCAAGTCCTTGCTTCCGGTCATATGATTTGTAGCTCCACTATCGAGCAACCATGATCCCCCACCAGAAGCAAACACCTACAAGAGATCAATGCTTGGTTTTAGGTACCCATTTTGTAATGGGTCCTTTGATGTTAGTAACAAGGGTCTTAGGAACCCAAATAGACCATTCAATGTATTCATGAGGAGAACCAACAAATTTGGCATAAACGTGCCCATCACTAGCACGACATAACACATAAGAGCGATTAAAATCGCCGGCTTTGTTGGGAGGGGTGGCAATGCCCTTCTTGACATCGCCACCCTTTGCATTGTTCTTCTTCTCCTTGGAACCACCCTCTCCCTCCTTCACAAAAGTTTGCTTGAGAGGAGGAGTTCGTTTGGTCTTGTCATTCTTCTTCTTGTTCTTGGGCTTGGGTGCGAACCCAATCCCCTCCTTGGCCACAACTTCCTTTTGATTACTCAAAAGGTCGTTGAGGTTCTTTTCACCTTGTATGCATGTAACAAGGCCTTTCTCAAGTTTCTCCTTCAACTTAGCATTCTCCTCAACAAGATGCACATGCTCACAACACGGGTTAGTAGCATTTGCATTATCAATTAAAACCATATGAGGAAAGGTGGCTTTCTCCTTGGTTAGCTTTACTTGGAGTTGATCATGAGACTCTTTGAGGCTAGCATGAACGCCCTTCAAGCCTTTGTGAGCCTTGTCGAGAATATCAAACTCCTCTTTGAGTCTAGCAAGATCAACCCCAAGCTTTGCCTTCTCGGAGTTTAGCACACGAGAAACAACAAGAGCATGATCAAGATCTTTCTTTAATTTAGCATGATCATCGTTGTATGACTCCTCAAGAGCCAAACGAAGACCACACTCTTCCTCAAGAGCCTTGGAAAGATCCGAAATCTCATCGGCATAGTCACGACTATGCCCCTCCATCTTAGAGATGGTATCTTCGTGAGCCTCGATCATGTCATTGGCTTCACCAAGTTGTTCCAAGAGAGCAACGAAGTGCTTCTTGGATTTGCCCTTTTGTTTACCCATAAAGTCCTCAAACTCATTCTCCTCCACATTAGTTCCCTCATGTTCATCAATGCTATCCGTCGAAGAAGAATGATTGATGATGGTAGTTTTGATGTTGGGGGTTACCTTGTTGGTGGCTTTAGCCATGAGGCACTTGGTGGTGATGCTCTCATTGGGCGAGTCAAACAGAAACACCCGAGGACTCGTCACAATGGCAACGGAGGCCATGGCAACCGACTCACCATCTTCATCATCATCATCATCCTCATTGTACTCTTCCTGTATCACCAGAGCCTTGTGAGGAGTCTTCTTGGTGAAGTTGCTCTTGTTGGGTAAAGACTTGGCCTTGTCCTTACGGATGAGCTTGCCACCATTGTCTTCCCTCTTCTCATACGGGCACTCCGCAACAAAATGACTCACATTTCCACAATTGAAGCAAGTCCTCACTCGTTTCTTGCCCTTTGCGCCACTTGAGCTGCTCTTGTTGAAGTTGGGCCTTGACTTCTTCTTGCTCCAAAATTGCCTTGAAGAAAGGGCCATGTGTTCATGATAGGCATACTTCGTATCTTCGAGGTTGCTCTCCTCTTCTTCCTCCTCCTCTTCTTCTTCGACACAAACCTTGGCCTTCAATGCAAGGTTGGCCTTCTTTGCTCTTTGGGAGCGAAGCACCACATTGTCGGCGGTCTTGTCCAATATGCTCATAGCCACAAACTCATCCAACACGTCACTTGAGGACAAGGTGTGGAAGTCCGGCCTTTGACGGATGATGGAGGACATGGCTTTGTTGTAGGGCATCATTGCCTTGAGGAATTTGCGCTTGATCCAATTGTCATCCGTGTCGTTACTTCCATGATCCCAGAGAGAGACCGCGATCTTGGTAACTCTCCGATAGAGCTCACGAGGTTCTTCATCTTCTTTCATTGCAAACTCATCGGCTTCATCTTGTACCACTTCATAATTGGAACGTTGAATGCTTGCGCTTCCCCGATAGAGGGAAACCACCTTGTGCCAAGCTTCTTTGGCCAATGAGTAGGGCCAGAGATGCGGGAGGTCTTCGCGAAGGATTGCTTCTTGGATGATGAAGAGAGCATTCTCATTGAATTGATCATCCACGGCTTCTCTAGGAGTGAAGTTGCTCTGGTCATGCGGATAAAGACCTTCTTCAATGATTCTCCAAAGGTTAGTGTTCACATGATTTAAATGACGCTTAAAACGATAGACCCAAGAATCAAAGTCCTCCTTTTTATCAATCTTGGGGGGAGGACCGGCATGATTCAAACGAGTAGAAGGAAATGGTCCACCATAAACGGGTGGAGGTTGCACATGGGCAAAGATGCCGGTGCCATTCTTACCACTAGACAAAGGAGCTTTCTCACAAGTAGCTTCCCCCTTGTCGGGGTTAGCATCCGTCACCGTGTTGGCGGGATCACCCACTTTCACGGGTGCGGTGGAAAGCTTAAGCCCTTCTAAGAATTCCTTAAACATGTCTTTGACCTCGGTCGTCATGGAGGTTTTCAATGTGTCCAACGCCACATTGAATTCCTCACGTGAGATTGAGTTACCCCCATGTCCTGTAGACGATATCGAATTCGCACCGGAGTGCTCTCCCACATCGTCTTCGACGTCAACCATACTCTTCGGATGGTAAAGTCCTTAAAAAGAGACGAGGCTCTGATACCAATTGAAAGGATCAATATGGTTGACTAGAGGGGGGGTGAATAGGCAACTAACAATTTTTATCTTTTCTTTACCAAATTAAACTTTGCATCAAAGTAGGTTATCTAGATATGCAACTTGGTGGACAACCTATATGATGCAACAACCACAAGCACATAAGCAAGCAATGAATATAACACAAATAAGCTTGCACAAGTAAAGGGATGAGATAACCAAGAGTGGAGCCGGTGGAGACGAGGATGTGTTACCGAAGTTCCTTCCTTTTGAGGGGAAGTACGTCTCCGTTAGAGCGGTGTGGAGGCACAATGCTCCCCAAGAAGCCACTAGGGCCACCATATTCTCCTCACGCCCTCACACAATGCGAGATGCCATGATTCCACTATTGGTTCCCTTGAAGGCGGCGACCGAACCTTTACAAACAAGGTTGGGGCAATCTCCACAACTTAATTGGAGGCTCCCAACGACACCACGAAGCTTCACCATAATGGACTATGGCTTCACGGTGACCTCAACTGTCTAGGGTGCTCAAACACCCAAGAGTAACAACATCCGCTAGGGATTAGTGGGGGGAATCAAATTTATCTTGGTGGAAGTGTAGATCGGGGCCTTCTCAACCAATCCCGAGCAAATCAACAAGTTTGATTGGCTAGGGAGAGAGATCGGGCAACAATGGAGCTTGGAGCAACAATGGAGCTTAGGGTTGGAAGAGGTGGTCAACTAAAGGTAGGAGACGACCCTTTTATAGTGGTGGACGAAATCCAACCATTATCCACTTAACCAGCCCGCGACACGTGGTACTACCGCTCCAGAGGCGCGGTACTACCACAAGACCATGCGGTACTACCATGGGCGACCACAGTACTACCGCAGCAGCAGCGGGGGCTAGAGCGAGCCTGACAGGGGGCAGTACTACCGCGAGCGCGGTACTATCGCTCCCCGTTGCGGTACTACTACAAGGAAGGAAATCCCTAGCCTGGGAAGGGCGCAGATGAATAAAATTACATCCATGCCTACTTCCGCTGGAAAACAAACGGTGCAAAAATCCGACACGGTACTACCGCTGGAGAGAAGTACTACCGCGTGGCTGCTGGATCAGACCACACACGGTACTACCGCGCACGAGGCGCGGTAATACCGCGGAGGCGCGGATGTAAAAAATTACATCCACCCCTACTACCGCAACGCAGTGGTACTTGGTCTGGGTGCCACAGTAGTACGGCTCCAGAGGAGTGGTACTACCGTGGGCTCCCGCGGTACTACCGCAGGTGCCTGCGATACTACCGCTCCAAGGAGCAGTACTACCGCAAGCACAGCAATAGCAGCCAAGACAATCGCAAAGAGGATAAACGGGGGATGCTCCAAAGTGCAAGGGAAAGGTGGAGACAAGGAAGGGAACATGTATGTGATGATTCCACCCAAACCTTTACGACACAGACCCCCTCTTAATAGTACGGCTTTCCTACGACTCAAATCCACCAAAAAGAAACGTAGAGAAACGCCGTATTCAATAGTCTTCGAGGGGCACCAAACCATCTTGTGCCTAGTGAAGAAGTGTCTGAGAAACTCAAGGCACATGATTAGTCCGCAAAAAAATTGTCATCAATCACCAAAACAACTTAGGGATAAATATGCACTTACACCAGGTTCAGGCCCTCTCGATGGAGGTAATACCCTACTTCCTGCTTGATTGATCTTGATGATATGAGTATTACAAGAGTTGATCTACCACAAGATCAGAAAGGCTAAACCCTAGAAACTAGCCTATGGTATGATTGTTGTTCGTCCTACGGACTAAACCCTCCGGTGTATATAGACACCGGAGGGGGCTAGGGTTACACAGAGTCGGTTACAATGGGAGGAGATCTACATATCCGCATCGCCAAGCTTGCCTTCCATGCCAAGGAGAGTCCCATCCGGACACGAGACGAAGTCTTCAATCTTGTATCTTCATAGTCCAACAGTCCGGACAAAGGAAATAGTCCGGCTGTCCGGATACCCCCTAATCCAGGACTACCTTAGTAGCCCCCGAACCAGGCTTCAATGATGATGAGTCTGGCGCGCAGATTGTTTTCGGCATTGCAAGGCGGGTTCTTCTCCAAATCCTGAATACCTGTTGAATGGTGTCTGGCTTCTCATAAATGTTGCGCTTCTTGGCTTCTACGTCCAATAATGGCTACCTTCCACGCGTCGAGCGAATGCGAGAAGCCAGGGCATTTTTACATTTACCACCCTAGCTATGTGAATAAACTGCCTATAAAGAGACGGGGATTCTCATATCCAAATCACACCATCCTCCCTCAGCGAGCATTCATCGGAGCGCGCCCGAAAAAATCCATCCCAACATGGCCGGCCAGCGCAGCTCCTCCTCTCGCTCCCGTAGCCCTAAGCCCAGAAATTGGAAGAAGTGTTCCGTCCCGCACAGCCAATTAGTAGAGCTACAGACCTAGGGATTCCTCCCTCCAGCGTATATGGTCCCCGTTCGAGCCGGGCTCGCCACCTATAACGGCGAGGAGCAAGCGGAGAGCTTCCCCAACACCTCCAAGGGGGAGCGGGTCTGCCTCGCCCCTTATTTATTAAGGAGACTCGGATTTCCAATCCATCCGTTCCTCCGAGGGCTCCTGGTGTTTTATGGCCTCCAATTTCATAACTTCACCACTGCTTCCATTTTACACATCGCTGGTTATGTAGCCCTTTGCGAGCTGTTTCTGGGCTGCGAAGCTCACTTCGCGCTATGGAAGAAGCTATTCTGCCTTGTGCCCCATACTCAGAGGGGGTCAATATATCAACTGGGCGGGGCCAAAATATGGCGCATTGCCGGGACCGGATACCTATCCGGTACCCCGAAGAAGACGTCCGAAGACTGGCCTTCAGAGTGGTTTTATATGGAGGACGTCCCCCTCCCGGATCCTATTCGGATTGGTCTTCCTGAGTTCGACAATGCCCCTTTGAAGAAACACTGAAGCTGGCGCCCACGGAGCCCTTAGGAGGAAGATGACAGAGACACCCTTTACCTGATGGGCCGAATAAAGGTACTGGCTCAATCAGGACTGATAATAACCAAGGTTATGTCAATATGCATTATGCCGGGGGTGCAACCGCTTCAATATCGAGGCCACCCCATGTGGCATTTCAACGGGGAAGATGATGCCACTCGCTGCGGCCGTAAGGGACCAGACTCAGTTGCTGCTCTAGCAAAAATTCTGTCCGATTTGTATAAGGGAGAGGAAGAGGAGTTCCTCCGCATCAAGCCATGGGATGGATTCTCCATGTACAACCCTCCAAGCTGGGTGAGCTGCCACTTCTTACTCCCATCCTTCCCACACTTTTGTAGTAAGTACTTACCTTGCTATTTCATAATAGGAACTTCGAAAGGCTGTAAGGGAGGTCCAACCCACCCCTACAACTGGAGGATCCCGGCCGGGCACTCGACCCTAGCCTAGAAGAGGATCCGGACATATTTGTGGAGCTGGTCGACATGATATTCTATCAATTAAGCTGTGATGGTGCCATGGTGGCCATTATAGCTGACTATCCTGGGCTGCTCCCCGCCCCTCATGTAAGTGAAACCAGAGTCCCAACTTTTGAGAAGGATCCCTTTTTATGCACTTCACCTACCGTATCTGTGCGGTGTTTTACAGGGAAGGTCCTCGGGACACCATGCCGAACCCGTGGCGAATCGCCAACGAGGGGCGCCGAAGCCGGGCAGGCTGAAAAGGAAGGCGGTCCGGACGGAGACGCCAGCACAGAGGTATTATACAAAGCCTCGCTCCGTGGTTACAATCTTTTAAAACATAATAACACCCATGTTTCCTAGAAGGAAAAACGCTCGCCGGACTATATTCGGAGAGGTCGCCGATCACGCCTCTACTAGTTGGGCTCCAGGGCCGGACACAGAGGCGAAAGCTAACACGGGGCACACGCCAGATGCTCCTCCGGCAGAGGATGCGGATAAAATATTCGCTGCAAATTCCGAAGTGGACAGCGCCATGAATCACAGGCGTCGCCGGGCCATACTTTGTGACGCTTGTTTCTCCCAAGAGGCCTTTGATGCCTTCAACTCAGGAGACGCGTACATCCGTGCTGCTCAAAATGGTCTTGCCAGAGCCACGCATCAAAGATGTGAAGGATATCTGGTAAGAAAATTTTGATGATTATATATATCAAGAGCCCCTGAGACTTGAAACAGTTGGCACAACTGATTTAAGGATCATTATTTGTGCAGGTTCTTTCAGAGAAGAATACCCAATTGTCTCAAGAGCTGGAAGAGTGCAAGGCCCAGCTACGGGCCGCAGTTGCCGCATTGAAGGAGTCCGAAAAGGCCCCCTCCGATAACGCTTATTTCAAAGAATGATAGGTATCATATAGTATGCGGCATGACTGCAAATCTAACAATAGATATTGTAGATGACGCTGGAGTGAATCCGGATGAGCAACATGCCATACGACAGCTAAAGGCTGGCGAGCGCGTGCTTATGAAAGTTAGGCAGGAGAAAATGATCTCCAAGACGCCAATACCCAGCTGGGCGTGGAACTAAAAGATGTTCGGGCCCAGCTGGCTGACTCCGTGTAGGAGAATAAGCGGCTTTGACGCGACATTTTGAGTAAGTGCTTGAACGAGCTTTTGAAAGAGTTCGGCGACGAAGCCGGCTAACAGAATTATGTCTGCAGGAATGCTGACGTGTCGTCCCGCGGAGGAGATGCCCGGGTCTGCGGGTGATCTTCTACCAGAGCTCTCACAACTGCACGAACAAGTTCGACAGGTGATGCAGGGTATTGCCTAGACCTTGTGGCCATCCGCCTCCCTACCGGAAGGCATTGGAGAGCTTGCGGAGAAGCTCAAGGGAGCACGGCGGCACCTCCGATTATGGAAGATATCGGCCTACCGTAAGGTGCCCGGGAAGCCTGGGCCATGGTGAAGACGCGGTATACCAAGGCTGACCCAAACCACATGGCCGAGGTCAGACCTGTGGGGCCCGATGGGAAAGAAATCCCCGTCAGTCTGGTGTATGACCAAGTAGAATTAGCCGCAAAGTATTCTCAACAGGATTGTAGGCTAGACAGCCTGTTGGATGGGATAGAAGAAGAATTTAGTCAGTCTAAGTGACTATGTAATTTAAGTGACATGTATGATGTCCTAGCCGGATTGTAAATCATTTGTCATGGTGGACCTTTTCGCTTCGGCCTCGGGACCTAATAGTCCGGAGTGTATCCGAATACCTGCTCAGTTATGTAAAAACCGGGGTATGCGTGGAAACTAGGCGTAGGGGTCATAAGTGCTTGAAAAGACAAGTACCCAACTAGTTATGTTATATTACATGGATAGTAAGAAACATCTTCCAGGGAGAATAGTTCTGTTAGGGGTTCATTTCCCTGGGTATGCATGCCCTAATGTGCATGTCCGGACTGCGAGAAGGGACGCAGGAAAAATCATCTGGGGGCATGTATAAAAATAAATAAAAGTCATCTTTTGTTCACCGACCGAATATTCCCTTAAGAACGCTAGCTTTCGGCTTCACCCAGTCTGAGGTACACATCCGCTGACCGGCAAGTAACAATCGCAGAGGTGCTCCCCTTATGCCCTAGCCGAATTAACATGAACGTAGGGCATAAATACAAGAGCCAGGCAACCCAGCTTGGCCAAAACTTAAGTCATATTGATGCATATAATGGCGGAAAAAGGTACATGCGAAAGAATAACACATGTGCGGGGCATGAGGCCCAGTAGAATAATTAAGCTTCTGTGTAAGAAGCCCCCAGGTATAATGAGCGCGGCTAGTGCGTTTATAGTGTGTAAGCAAAACACAAGTTTGCCTTTGAAGGCCTTGAGGAAAAGGAAAAGGAAGAAAGAAAGAGAGAAAAGACAGATAATGAAAAATGGACAGGGGTAAGGAGACGAACGTAGAGTCCGGCACTAGGCGTAGAATCTTCGGAGTCTAGCTGTGTTCCATGGGTTTGGCTCAAGTTGATTGTCCGACGCATCCCGCGGACGGTACGCTCCACCGGTCAGCACTTGGTCAATAATAAAGGGACCTTCCCATTTGGGCTTGAGTTTGTTCTTTTTCTTCTCTGGCAGGCGTAGAACTAGTTCGCCAACGTTATAAGTTTTGGCCCGTACTTCTCTGCTTTGGTATCTTCGAGCCTGTTGCTGATAGAATGCGGAACGGGCTTTTGCCACGTCCGCTCCTCCTCCGTAGGCGTCCAACTGTCCTGCCGATCAAGCTCGGCCTCTTTTTCTTCATACATGCGCACTCGAGGTGAGTCATGCATTATGTCGCAGGGAAGAACCGCCTCTGCGCCGTATACCATAAAGAACGGTGTGTATCCGGTAGTGTGATTCGGCGTGGTCCGCAGCCCCCATAGGACGGAGTCGAGCTCCTCTACCCAGTGCGTGTTAGACTCCTTTAAGGACCTCACTAATCTGGGTTTGATGCCGCTCATGATAAGACCATTTGCTCGCTCGACTTGACCGTTAGTTTGCGGGTGATAGACAGAAGCATAATCAAGCTTGATGCCCATGTTGCTGCACCAAAGTTTCACCTTGTCGGCTATGAAGTTAGTGCCATTGTCAGTGATGATGTTGTGGGGGATTCCATAACAGTGTACAACCCCAGATATGAAGTCTATCACCGGTCCGGCTTCAGTCGTTTTAACAGGTTTGGCCTCTATCCATTTGGTGAATTTATCCACCATGACCAGTAAGTATTTTTTCTTATGGGTTCCCCCTTTAAGGGGTCCGACCATATCAAGCCCCCACACCACAAAGGGCCAGGTAATTGGGATTGTTTGGAGAGCGGTGGGCGGCATATGGCTTCGGTTTGCGAACAGCTGGCAACTGACGCAGCGTTGGACCAAGTCCTGTGCATCTGCCCGGGCCGTTGGCCAATAGAAACCTGTACGGAAGGCCTTGCTTACGAGAGCCCGCACTACAAAAAAAAGACACATCCGTGACATTTTGGGCCGAACGAATTTTTTTTTCTGTCATACATGTGACACTTCTATGACAATAATTGTGACAGAACCCGGTATCATCATAGATGTGGTGGGCTCCTACTTCTATGACAAAAAATCATGACAGAAAATGGGCTTTTCGTCCTGGGCGGGCCGGAGACGCAGCTGCATGACATTCTTTGGGCCGTCCATGACGGAAAAAAGCGTGGTGGAAGCGAGGGGGAGGAAAATTTCGGGGATTTGCCGGTTACGATGGGAGGTCGCGGGCCGAGCGATGCTCGTTTCTTTCGTACACATACGCGCGTGTGTGCGAGGCGTTGGCTCTAACTGAACCCTAGCGAGGCGTTGGGCTCTAACTGAACCTGAGCGATTGACTGCAGGCTACGCGTTATTGAACCCGAGCGATTGATCGATGGCTGTTAACTGAACCCGATCGAGCGATTCATTCGCTACTGCTGCTAACCGAAGCCGATCGATTGGGTGAGCAGTGAGTGTTGGGGGGGTTGGATGAATAGTGAGCGGTGGCGTTGCCTCGGATGAACAGGACCCGTGGTGTGGAGGGCTGGATGAGCGAGAGACGGTGGAGGGGTGGCCGTGGAGGGTGGTTGAACATGACCCGTGGTGTGGAGGGCTGGATCAACAAGACACGGTGGAGGGGTGCCCGTGGAGGGGTGGTTGAATAGGAGCCGGTGGAGAAGCGCGTGGTGGAGGCCGGATGAACAGAGCCCGTGGAGGCCGGAGGAGGTCGACGGTGGAGATGAACAGTATCCCGTGGAGTCCTGTTTTATGGAACGCCACATCGCTCCCGGCGAACAGGACCCCTGTTTACGTCTGCTTTGTGGTACGCCACACCCTCCCGATCAACAGACCCTGTTTCACCATAGGAGGTCCGTTTAAATCCGCTTTTGCGGTACGCCACACCCTCCCGACATCAGACCCCTGTTTCGACCGTAGGAGGTCCGTTTTCTCCGTTTTGCGGACGCGCACCCTCCCGATCAATAGGATCCTGTTTCAACGTGGCGATCGAACACAAGGCCGTTTTCTCCATTCTGCGACGCCAGCATCGCTTCCATCGCCTGTTCGGTCCAAGCCCGTTGGCTCCCACGCATTCCGTTGCCTCCCGATGAACACGACGCATTCCGTTGCCTCCCCATGAACATGACGCATTCCGTTGCCTCCCCGTGAACACGATGACGACGTTGTTTCTCCGTTCCCACCCAGCCATGTACACGAGCCCTCGCCAGACGTATGCGCCGAGTAGGCGTTCAAGACCTTGCCCGTATGTGCGTGACGCGGGTCAGATTTTCTTTCTTGCACTCCCCGCCGCTGACGACGCAGTACATGCTACGTGCGCGCCTCTACTACGACACGTGCGCGCCTCTACAACGACCAATATGTATGTACACGTTCGAGACCAGAATGACAATGCTACGTACGCTTCAACCAGGTGGGTCCCGACTGTCAGGCACTTCCTTGCGTGCGAAAATGTAGCTGGTGGGTCCCAGCAGTCAGAGGGGCGAATCGTAATTTTTTTTGCCCGGACGAACTTCCTTTGTGTGTGAAGATTTAGCTGGTAGGTCCCAGCAGTCAGGAGGGCGAATCGTTTTTTTTTGCCCGGAAGCACTTCCTTGCGTGCGAAGATGTAGCTGGTGGGTCCCAGCAGTCAGGGGGGCGAATCATTTTTTTCCCGGATGCACTTCCTTGCGTGCGAAGATGTAGCTGGTGGGTCCCAGCAGTCAGGGGGAAATGTTTTTTTTCACGAAATACGGTGGCCCGTCCGGTGGGTCCCCGCTGTCGGTGGAGGAATCATTATTTTGCACGTAATAAGGAGGCACTTCCTTGTCGCGTCGTGGACCCACCTGTCCGCCTCTCCACATCTGATCCACGTCCGATGGAAGTCGTTCCTTGACCACGTTGACCACGCTGCGCCGAGAGCACCACGGTGGTCGACGATGGCGAGGCCTAGGAAGGGGACGACTCGGAGCCGGGGAAGACGCAGCAGTGGATGCCCACGCGAAGAGGAGTACGAGGGTTCACTGGTTCGGCTGCGGTGTGAGGCTGTTGTCGCCACAGAATAACAGGGGGTGTGGGTGAGTAGAGGGACGGCCTGGCCAGCGGTGGGATTAGTAGGGGACGGTGAGGCCTCGGCGACATCACAGCCGGCCACGGGAGGCAGGAGCACGCGACACGACCGGCGCTGGTTTGGGCGGCTGGAGCAAGAAGACCAGAGGTTGAAGAAGCACTTCGGTCGTTGGATGAACATCGTACGGTAACAGGAGCTAGAATCGTTCATATTGACTAAGTTGACAAAGCCCTCCGTCCCCGTCAACTTGGTAGGCCCACAAGTCATCCTCCCACTATGCTGGGTTCCAGCTGGCAGGGGGAGTATTCATTTTTTGTGCGTAATAAGGAGGCACTTCCTTGCGTGCGAAGATAGCTGGTGGGTCCGACATGCCAGTGGGGGCACGTTTTTTTCGCGAAATACAGAGGGCCTTCCGGTGGGTCCCAGATGTCAGGTGGAGGAATCATTATTTTGCGCGTAATAAGGAGGCACTTCCTTGTGTGCGGCCGTGGACCTAGCTGTCAGCCTCTCCACGCACAGTCTACTTGCGATGGTGTCATTCGTTGACCACGTTGACCACGCCGCGCCGAGCGCATCCAAGGTGGTGGACAACAGCGAGGCCCCGGACAGCAACGAGCCGGAGATGGGAAGACGAGGGAGTAGAGTCGCAGACGGAGAGGTGTACGAGGGTTAACTGGTTCTAGTGCGGTGTGGTTCAGCAGTCGGTGGAGAAGAACAGGAGGTGTGGAGGGGTGGAGGGATGGCCTGGCCAATGGTGGAGTAGCGCTTCATAGCAAAGCGTGCTAAGCAGAGCTGCTAGCAGCAGGAGGCGGGAGGTGGTCCCGGCGGTGCTGGAGGAAGAAGACGAGAGATTGAAGATGGATGCCGGTTGTTGGATGTAAATCCAACGGCTAACATGTCAGAATCATTTGTTGACTAAATTGACAATGAGTTGCGTTGGCTTCGACCTATTGGCCCACATTTCAGCCTCCAAAAACGTGGCACGTATTCAACCCATTTTTTCGAATTTACAGTCTTTTTTTTTGCGCGGTAGAATTTACAGTCAATTTGATCTTTTTTTTAATTATAGCCATTAGCTAGGCTGGGTGAACAAATAATGTAGCGTCCATGCGGCCCATTTATTTTATGTCCTAAAAAATTACAGGCCATTTACACTTTCTCGAAATACACGATTTTGCTGGGCTGATTCTAATTATAATGTTGCGTTGGGCCAGCAATGTTATCAAAAAATAAAAAGGGGCTGAGCATTTTGTTATAAATATATTTAAATAACAAGTGATATTATTACATTCGTCCTTAAATCTTACCAAGATTTTGTACACAATCACTAGGATTTTCGTGCCAAAACAATCCAGGATTTTATTTGTTAAGAAATTATTTTTATAAGTTAATAAGATGTGGGATATTGTTTTCTTACATATGTAAGTATCATCAAATATATGATGACAATAAAATAATATATAATAACATATGAAATATT
>JAHIAM010004794.1:0-156515 GCA_021605205.1 Aegilops longissima
CTTTGATCATCAACAACGGCGCAGTCGGGTGAGACTTTTCTCCCGGCGGATCTTCGTGTTGGCTTTTTGCGGGCCAATTAACGCCATCGGAAGCGTCGGCTTCGCCCCGGCTGTCAGTCAGATTTGGAAGTCAAACTTCCCGACATTGGGAGACTTGATCTTGACGGTTGAGCGCCCAAAGCGCTCCCCTTGTCTCGATGGGCAGTCTAGCTCTGCGGCGAGCGTTGCCCCGAGCCCCCGAATCCCTCCGACCCTTAATCGGGCGGATTCCCGATGGGGCAGTGGTTGGACACCGCCCGGGGCTTTAATCTCTGGCGTCGGGCAACCCTATCCATGTCCTGAAGACCTGACTCGGTGCGGACTCCTCTCCGGACTGAACCCCCACGCCCCGCTAATCCGAATCCGATTGGGCGCCCGTCATGGAGTTCCTTTGCGCGGACATCTTTTTTTCGCCCTTTGGCGACATCCGTTCACTAAAGTCTCTCTCTTTATCCGAAAACGGGGATTCGGTCGGGAAGGTTGGGATCGGACGATGAAGAAATTCAAAGCCCACCACCACCCACTTGGTGGCTGGACGATCTAAGGCATGCTAGACTACGACTCCAAGACATCGGCTTAGGGATCGGAGAAGATCAAACCAGCGCCTACGAGGCGGAAGGCCACCTTCGTCCCGACAAATATGGTGGACATCCCAAAAGATGGGACGACGATGGAAAACAGGTGACCCCTCAAGAAGCGCCCGGGCGTCGGGGCGCTCTAATCCCCACGCAAATGAAGATTCCGGCACGGAGATAACAATACAGACGGTCGAAGAAAATCCCTCCGGCAAAATCCAGCGGGGAGGATGGAGCGCCACCCTCAAGAGGCGGCGGAAGAAGAGGTGAGGATTTATGCCTCCCTCAGAGGCGAAGCAAGCCTCGGCACTGAATTTTGTGCCAAGGATCCCGTCGAACAAGGCGTTTTAGGCGGGCTTATACCCCGAACAGCCTCAAGAAAAAGCACAAACTTCAAGCTGATCAGGATCTGCTAGCCGCGGGATGGTTTGAAGTCCTCGCGAAGAGCATGAGCTCGAGCCCCTCAAAATCTACCCTAAGCCAAGCTGCTCCCGATTAGAGGAGGCTTATGAACCCGCATCACCGGGGAGACAATCGGTGACCGACCACCCGTGGTGCGACGGAAGAACCTCTAGGCCCTTCACTAGAACCGTGCCCGACATCGCTCAAAAGCACCGCCCGAGGCGCTATGGACCTGCGAGATATATTGGAGGACAAGGAAAGACAATCAAGATCGATCTATGGATCGGGGATACAGTGCGTGGCGACAACCGTCGCGGGACCACGATAAGTCGGCGGGCGAACAAAGCAGACAAAGCTCTTTTGAGCTCCGTGTGATATCGCCCGATCGGGCGCCGCACACCCACTATGCTTCCGAGGCGAAGTAATGGATCATCGGATCCCGAAGGTTAAACCCATCAATATTGAATCCTAGATGGCACAATAGACCCCGGTTTGGATGAAGACTATCTCCTTCACATCCACATGGCCCGCGGTGGCGATCTTCCGCCATCAAATACCTCCCCTCAAGCTTAAAGGACCAGCTTGGCATTGGCTCAACAGCTTGCCGGAGTCAATTGGGGCTGGGAGGACCTGGAAGCCGCATTCTCGATAACTTCCGGGCACTTATTGCACCACCATCTTGACCTAAGCCACATAATTCAGCAGCAGACGAATCGGCCGACAATTTGGACCGGTTCTTAACCAAAAAACCAAATCATTGTTGTCCGGATCCGGAGGCCCTCGCGGCCTTCAAGCATAACATCCATGACAGTGGCTTGCCGGCACCTAGGACAAGAAAAGCGAAATCCATGGCAGCCCTCCATCACTATGACCGCTTTTGCGCGGGTGAAGACACGGCTATGCGGCAACAACCTCGGCAAAATTCTGGCGGACCAGACTTCAAGGACCGAAATGGCAGGGCGCGTCGTAACAAAAACAAGCGCCACTAACGGCGACAATATTGAGGATCGGCAATCAATGCCGTGTTCGGAGCTCTAAACCGGTCAGCGGAAAAAGCCATTCAAAAGAACTACTCCGGGTTGGGTATTCAGCAGGCACCCCGAATACTTTCGACGCTTGTGCGGAATACGGCACCCCGAAAAGCCACTAACCACGCGGGGACTGTTGGGTATTCAACAAGGAGCAAGTTAATTGCGAAAACAATGACAAGGGCTGCGCGATGGCGAGGCGAGACCCAACCGCGAACAATAAGAGACGAAGGTTTCCCCCAGTGCGGACGGTGAACATGATATCGCAATACATACAAAAAGGAGTGGTAGCGTGCACTCCGGGATGTCTGTGATGGAGCGAGTTGCCCAAGTTCAATCCATGGTCCTCCTTCGATCACTTTTGACGAAGGACCACCCACCGACATCCATACGGCGATTCGCCCTTGTTCTTAGACCCAATCGTCGATGGATTTCACCTAACGAGTCACGATGAATGGCGGCAACCTGAACCTGCTTTACCGAGATCGGTGTGCAAAATGGGCATAGACCCCTCAAGGATTAAACCTACCAACGACCTTTAAAGGCGTCATACCAGGTGTAAAGCCAATTATGCAGGCTCAATTACACTAAAGTGGTCTTGGATCCTGTATAACTTCGAGCGAGAGTTAATCTTGACATAGTCCCGTTCCGGCGGCTATCATGCCTTGCTCGGACGTGCGCGTTACAAAAGTTCAGCAGGTGCCTCTCATATACCTCAAGCTCAAGATGCAGGCCCTCGAGTCATTACGGTCCAGCGGAAACGAGCGTTCTCTCCGCGCGGAGGAACATCTGACTCTGGCGAAGTGCAATGCAGCCTCTTAAGGCAATTCTTGAGTCCGGCCATTAAGCGGCGGACACGGCTATCACGCCGGAGTAACACAACAAGACCACCAGCGCGTTGAGCAGCGCGTGATGCGGCTAACCCAACCCTGCGAAGCGTCAAAGCGGTCGCTTGGCGTACACCATTCGCTCACGAAGATACCATGGGCATGGGGAGAGAGCGCGACCACGATAAACCGGTGGCTCAACCACACGAGGGGCTCTCAAGTGTGCCGTTACTTCTTCTTTTCTTTTACCTTTACTTTTTACCCACAGGACTCCGTTTGTCGGAAGCTCATCGGCAGCGGACACTGCCGAACTCACGATGCAACAGCGGGGAAGGATAAAGGCTACAGCGAATATACAGGTGGTCTCCATTACGAGCATTTTCATACACCAATCGCAGCCTAACCACGGAGGGACATGTTTAACAGTCTCATACCTTGCTTATCGCACTAGTTGTATCGTTACGCATTCATAGCAGCACTTATCGAATAAAACAATGTAGCACCTTTTGTTTATAATTGCATTTCTTTTCATACCATATGTTCATTCGACATGTTGCATCCGTACACTTTAGTGCAGCTAATATACACCGAGGGCTTATGTTTCCCGCATTATGGTATAATGAGTCGAACACTTTCACAAGTGCGGCACCCGAACTTATAGCACTATATGCATCAGCTCGAATCATGTCTTGGGTCAATAGTTGGGTTTGCCCGGCTCCGTGTTTTGGTACCTTCGTTCCGTTATATCGGCTAAGGTAGCACGGCTCTTCTTCTTCCGCGATTAATTTGAGTTAACGCCTCGATGGAAAGCTAAAACTGCCGTCATGATGAGAGCGAGAGCCGTCGCTGTTCGAGAGGTTTTGCGAGTCCTAAAGACTTATGCGCGCTTAGGCGAGGCGGATACTGTCCGGCCAAAGGCGTGAGACAGCGCCAAAATTGACCTTCGAAGACTAGGGGCTTCGTAAAATTTAAAATATAGAATTCTATGGCTAAGTGAGGTTCAAGCATTATAAGTCCGGTTGCCTTGTTACGCTGTGTTGGCGCCTCCTAGATGGACCCAAAAATGGGAACAAGAGCACTCAAGTTTATCCGAACACCTTTTCGTGGCATGGGGGCTGAAGCCGACGACTTGCCATCTCTCAGTTTGATAAACAACCGCCTGAAGGTAATATTTTAAATTAACAAGCGTTGCTTAGTGCATATGAACTAAGTTTTCAGCGCGCAGGATAACAAAATCTGAGTCTACTCAAATATTACATCTTTGGAGCACTCACCGCAATAGTCTGGAGCCCTTGACACACTCTTATAATACATCTCGATGCGATGCTCCTTGCCCTCTGGTGGCGGGTCCGTCACAAGCTTACAGGCATCCAAATATGCCCTAGAGGCAATAATAAATTAGTTATTATATTTCCTTGTTCATGATAATCGTTTATTATCCATGCTATAAGCTATTGATAGAAACTTAGATACATGTGGGTACATAGACAACACCAAGTCCCTAGTAAGCCTCTAGTTGACTAGCTCATTTGATCAATAGATGGTTCGGTTTCTGACCATGGACATTGGATATCGTTGATAACGGGATCACATCATTAGCGAGAATGATGTGATGGACAAGACAATCTAAGCCTAGCACAAAAGGTCGTGTGGTTAGTATGCTAAAGCTTTTCTAATGTCAAGTATCTTTTCCTTAGACCATGAGATTGTGCAACTCCTAGATACCGTAGGAATGCTTTGGGTGTACCAAGCGTCCTGGCGTGGCTGGGTGGCTATAAGGTGCCCTACAGGTATCTCCGAAAGTGTATGCATTGGGTTGGCACGAATCGAGACTGGGATTTGTCACTCCGTGTAAGCGGAGAGAGTATCTCTGAGCCAACTCGGTAGGACATCATCATAATGTGCACAATGTGACCAAGGGGTTGATCACGGGATGATGTGTTCTGAGCGAGTAAAGAGATTTCTTGTAGCAGATTGAACAAGGTATCGGTATACGACGATCGAATCTTAGGCAAGTACAATACCGTTAGACAAAGGGAATTGTATCTGAGATCGATTGAGTCCTTGACATGATGGTTCATCCGATGAGATCATCGTGGAACATGTAAGGCCAACATGGGTATCCAGATCCGCTGTTGGTTATTGACGGAAAACGTCTCGGTCATATACGCATAGTTCCCGACCGTAGAATCTACACATAAGGTTCGATGATGCTAGGGTTATAAAGGAAGTTTGTATGTAGTTGCGAATGTTGTTGGTCCGAGTGATCCGGACGTCACGGGAGTTAGGGAATGGTGGGAGGTAAAGATTTATATATGGGAAGTCCTGTTTTGGTCACGGAAAAGTTTGGGTTTATCGGTAGCGTCCGGGACCACGGGAGGTCGAGGGTCCACCAGTGGGGCCACCAGCCCGGAGGGCCATGGGCCAAGTGTGGGAAGGGACCAGCCCGGTGGCTGGTGCACCCCCCAGGGCCAAAGCGCCTAGGGTTTGGGGAGGCGCCCCACCTGGCTGGGGCAGTCTCCCCTCTCCCCCCGTTTGGCCGCCACCTAGATGGGTTTGGGGCTGCCGCACCTGGGGTGGAAACCCTAGGCGCCCCCTCCCTCTCCCCTATATATGCTTGAGGACTTTGGGGCTACCAAACTTGAGTTTGTCCTCTCCATGGCGCCTGCCTCTCTCCCTCCTCCTCTCCCGCGGTGCTTGGCGAAGCCTGCAGGATGCCACTCCTCCACCACCACCACGCCATTGTGCTGCTGCTGGATGGAGTCTTCCTCAACCTCTCCCTCTCTCCTTGCTGGATCAAGGCATGGGAGGCGTCACCGGGCTGCACGTGTGTTGAGCCTTGGAGGTGCCATCCGTTGGCACTAGGATCTCAGTGATCTGGATCTCCTTCAACCCCGTTCTCTTGAGCGCTTCCGCTTAGCGATCTACAAGGGTATGTGAGCGCTCTCCTTCCCTCGTTGCTGGTTTCTCCTTAGATAGATCTTGGTGACACGTAGGAATTTTTGAATTTCTGCTCGTTCCCCGACACATTCTTGTTAGGAGAATTAAATGACATGTGAATGTGCAATCTGTAGGAAGAATGAATTATGATTGTATATTTGAACTTACCAGATTTTTCTTTAAAAGTTCCTTCCTGTTACAAGGGATGCAAACTGTTCAATGCTCTTTCCTCATTGAGTTACGCTAGTCCTACTTTTCCATGTTTTAACACGAACGATCTGCGACCAAAAGTTTTCTACTTTTTAGTTCAATCATTGTAATCACTAAATTGATGCAAGTGTTTTGTCAAATTGGACTTCATATGTTTGCAAATTCTGCGGGAAGTATGGCTTTATCGGTTGTATTGTATTGTTGCTGCCTTGTCCATTAAATGAACAATGCGTTTTGCGATGGAGCCCTCCATCTGCCATGATCTCCTTTCCGTAGTTGTTCCATTGCTTGTTTTCCTGTGATCCAATTGGGTAAAGCTTGAGCTAATATATATTTATCTGCAAGCGAGAAAAAGTTTATACATTAGTTAGGTTGGTTTAAAAAGGGGCAACACTTTTTGTTTTTGTTTATGCAAGAAAGTACCTCTGCCCATTCGTCCTGTCCTTCAATGCTGAATAGGTATTCATGGAGTGCTCTGGCTTTGTTCATAAATTTGAAATCACAGGACAAAGCGAGGAATCATGATTTCTCAAAGGCCATCTTGAAGGCTTTACGGCCTTTTCTTGACCGAGATTTTCTTGTGCGAGCTGTTCTCGGATGATTGAGGCATTGAATGTTCTCGACTCTTGCTGCAAGATTGCGGATCTGACTTGGGATTTTTGTTGAATTCATAGCTTTCATGCTCATCAGCCATGTTTTGATTAAATCGAAGTTAGAGCCCATCTTTACATGTTCGTTGTATTCGTCTAGTTGTGGCGGGTTAAGGGTTGAGCAAATTCATCAACTTATTGCTGCTTTTCCATTGTTTTTGGTTTTAGGAAGTCTAAAGAGATGGTCTGGAGGTGCCTTGCTGATTGCTTGTCGAGCACTGTTTCTTCTTGAAGAAGAGCAATTGTTTCTTCTTTCGTAAACCTGTTGTTGTATTTAGTGCGTCGTTTTCTATCATCCTCTTTTAAATCGGTGCTGTTTGTTCCGGTTGCTCTGTGGTCGTGATATCGCTGTTGATATTTTGCTCGTCTGTTTCCTCTTGACATGGTGTGGTGTCTTGTCGTGCGGTGGTGGTTGATCTGGTTCTATTGGTGGATCATTTTGTTAGTGATGCTGTGTCAAGATTGTTGGGTGACGGCGTGACTCTTGACATCCATAATCTCTTTGCTTTTCTTGGATATATCAATAACTTCATGCTCTTGTGTGGTTGTAGCATGCATAATATATTCTTTGGCCGGGAGTTGGCGGAAACTCTTCTAATCGCAACATTCTGCTGTTGCATTTCTTTGTCTTCCATATCTACTTCATATTTCAGCATATCTGTAAAACAATAAAAAATACATATATTACTTCTTCTAGTGTTCGAAACTGTAAGATTTAGTTGAAAATAACCTGTTGTATACTTGATTAGTGACAGTTTTGTATTCCCTCTGTGTTGGTGATTAGTTGATATAGAACCTTTTTCCTCAACATTACGTACTTGATGCGGCTTTAAGGTTCTTTGTTGTTCCATCCTTTGGAGTAGTGCTTGAGGTTGATGTACATATAGAATGCAGATCCATTCTTCATCTAGTGGAATTGTCTTGGTAAGATTGTTGCATTCAAGCGGAAAGAAGAAAAAGTTTGAGCAATGGTATAGTAATTGTTTTATTGAAAAGGCGAAAGGACAAATTATTTCAGTTATTGTATTAGAATCTTGCATTGAAAAAAAGAAATGAGTGAAGTTGTTGGAAGTGCTACGTGTCTTCTCCTTGTAGTAGCACACATGGTCGACCTTTTTGTAATGGTCGATGCTTTTTTCTGAAAGCTGTAGCAGCTACATATGCAATGCTTCCAGATTTTCATTAGTTTGCTGGTTACATTGTTGAAGAATTCTATTGTGCACTGATATGCAGGTTGAAGAGTCAAGGAGTTCAAAGCGCTGTTTTTGCATTTTAATTGTGATGGTGAAGTAATGACTTATAGTTTCGTCTTGCTCAAACCTGTGAACATGGTAGAAGGCTGCAAAACACAAAATAAAAAGAAAACATTTGGAAATCTTCTTATATTTAGAAACATAAAATAAAAGACAACTTTGCATAACATATACACAATTTGTGTTTTTTTTTAAACAGCTGATCTCCTTACCATGTTATAATCTTGCAGTTTTCCTCTTCTTGCATGATGAAAAATGATCTAAGCCTTGCAGCTAGTAATTTTTTGTAATGTGTTGTTGATCATTATTTTTGTAGCACATTGGATCTTAGTCGTCGGCTTCCCTTATTGAGTGCTGCTTGTTTAGTCACATATAGACAAAGAATTTGTCAATTCAGCTATAGGGAAGTTTATCTTATAAAGTCATATATAGTGTTTTAGCGTGATTCTTTTACCGTGATATTTACTTACGGTGTTGTAGCGACAGAATCTTTCTCTGTGTGCCATTGAGTTGTTTTCTCAAGATTGTTAGCATGGGCTCTATTGCTTGTCGTACTGATTTACCGACCTTGAAGCTTTGGAGACATGTCCTAGATTTACATCAAACTTATGCATTGTAATGAAAAGCTGATCCACTGCAAAGTATATTTAGAAAATGTTTTGGTTCACATGATCTGATCAAAATGATCGTGTGTAAGAATGTTCTGTGTTAGTTGCATGAACTTACATTTCTCTCTTTGTCCATGGCTTGCATACAGCGTTGTCAGGTCTTGATGGCTTTGTTGGCGGAATCGCTATCTTTGCCACCTTTCTCCATTGTGCCTGCGATGATTTTGAATTTAATATAAATAATTCCAAGTCACAAAAATAACAAGATAAATTATGTTTCTATTGTCTTGCACGCCCGATCTTTGGAAGATATATCTGTCAGTGTTGTCCTTTCTTGTTCTCCATACACTTCTGCGGCATGTTTTGTTCTTCTTTTTGCGTTGTACCCTTTTGTTCAGTTTCTTCTCCGTCCTTATTTGAGTCGTCTGTTCTTTTCTTGGCATCATGTTTTCCTTGTCAACCATTATGTCTTGCTGGTGGTTTTTACATCTTGTTTTTCGGTCTAAACTGGATGGCAGCACATGTCGCAAGGGAATTGGCATTGTCTGACGGCGTGGGTTTTCTTCGATAGTTTACGGTTCTTTCTGGAACAATTTGTGTGCTTGCTTCATTGGTTGTATCTCCGTGGTTGCCTTCTTGTGTTTCTATGTTGTCATTTAAAAAGCATTGAAATGATTTAACTTGCTACTTTATTTTAATTATAGCAGCTGTTATGGGAAAATAGCGAAGCATTCGGTGCGATGCTTTGAGCTATTTTGATTGTGATTAAGTTGTCATTTGTGGAAACATTTAGGTACCTTCACTGTTGAGCTGTAATAGTTGGTGATCTGACCGTTCCACCCGTTCTTCGTTGGGTGTTGTTTCTTGGTCTTGTCTTGTTCTTTGTTTTGGTGATCATCGTCACTATCATGGTTTTGTCTTGCAGCTGTTCAATCATAAGGTGGTAAGTTTAAACCATGGAACTACTTATTTTATTAGAATCAGCTTATGTCTTTACCTTCTCGATCGTTCTTTCTTTGTTGTATTGTGCTTATTCTTCGTTGAGTGGAGGTTTGGGCATCTTCCTGTACCATCTTTTGGAGTTCATAGCATGCCCGTTGTTTTTTGTCTTGTAGCTTTTGAAACACGGTGGCTAAGTGGCGGTGCATTTGGCTCCATGAGCTATTTTATACTTTTGGAGGATCAACATGTAACTTTACCTTTTGATCGTTATCCTTTGCTGCCGGTCTACATGTGGTTTTTTAGTGAGTGAATATTTTGGCGCTTGGTCTTCTTTGGCGTTGATGTCTTCATTTGAAAACATTTTGCCCTTTTTCTTTGGCCTCCTTTTGCTCATCTGTCTCCTCTCTGTGATTGAGGAAAGTAGTGAAATGTGAAATCGTATTTTTGAACTATAAGATAATTCCTGCATTATTATGTGTCACCTCTGTACTTATTCTTCTTTGAGTTGTTCTCGTGTTCTTTGCATGGTGTTTTAGGTCCTTCTCTTGCTCTTTTTTTTGCTGCTTTCATAAATCCGGTGACCTTGTTTTTCTTGTAGCTGTTTAAAATATACAGGTGGCAAAGTGAGAGTGCATGGAGTGAGTACATATGTAGTAGGTTGGAGTTTATTTGATTGTGCCTTGACAATTTTTATAATTTCATGCTTGCAGGTTTAAGTAACTTCACCTTTTCAATGGGTATTGTGGCGTGACTTCAGTAGTACTGTTGTTTGGTGATTGAATTTTTAGTGGCTTGGTCTTGATTGGCATTGTTGTCTACGTTTGATGAACATGTTTGGGTTGTTCATTGGGCTCCTCTGAGTTTGTGTTTGATGGTCTTGATTGTTGGTGCTCTCCACGAGCTTCTTGTTACTGCACCAATAGAAAAAGTATTTAAGAAATGGGTGCATCTCAGATTGTTGAGTTACAATTTTTTATAAGACCTCTTTCTCGGATTTGCGGAAGTGTCTCCTGCTTTGGAATTCTGACTTCTCCTTGTCTCAGTTACATCCTCTACCTTTTCTTGTTCAATGTTTGTCAGAGTTCTTTTTGCTTGCTTCCTCTTCTGTTCAATAAAGAAATTGAAATTATAGTTTGAAGTTCATTTGTGCCTCAGCTATACAACCTCACCTCTTGAGATGTTGTTGTTTGAGAGTTACATGTGTTTTCAGGTTTCCTTTGGTTGCGCTGATTCACGATCTTCTAGATCAATGTACTTGTTTGTTTTCTGCATTTGTTCAAAGAAAAGGGCGGGCATCCTTATAATTGTTGTATTGCGGTGGTGGGGTGTATTACGTAGTTCAGACATCATAAATGGTTTGAAAAGGGTTTGTTGTTGATTTTTTTACCTACTGTGTTGATGGTAGGGTTATTTATTGCACGCATCATTGTTTTCTTTGCCGGTATAATGTGATCTCTAGTTCCTCATTGGCTTGGATGTCTTGGGTTTTCTCCTTTGTACTGCGTGATGGTGATCTGCAATGTAATGTACTTTGGAAATCTCTTGTGCACAAACTTACTGTTGACGTGACTCCTTAAATGCGCTTGAGGTTCACTATGGGGTTCAATTTCAGCGATGGTTGTCTCTTGGTCTTGCATGATTGTGATACGGAGGTTCAAACAATATGAGTTTGTGGTTCACTTTCTTTCCTTCCATTATGAGTTTTCGGTGTGGGGTGTAGTCGTTTGTAGAATTTTACCTCCTCTTCCGTTTGTTTTCTTCTTCTTTGTGCGTTTGTTATGCTACTTGACGGTTGATTGTGGAGTGAGCCTCCTGCATTTTGTTAGCCAGGACTGCTGACTTGATTGTTCTCGGTGAGCCTATATTTTGTTGAAGGTTTTGTCGGTTAACTTATAACTCTATCCGGTTTTGAAAGAAAAATGGATGTTCATCTTGACCTCTTCCTTGGATTACGGCGTTGATCGTATCTTGTGATTGTGTTGGAGTAGTTGTTGTTGTATACTTGTCTGTTGTGAGGTTGCTTTGTTTGTTGCGTTTATTCTTGTTTTTGGGTTATTAATGCCATCCTCTTCTTGTTGGAGTTCATCTTGGCTTTGGCGTTCTGTTAGTGCGTTCTGAAAGCATTGACACAACTCTTTTCAGTTGAGGTATGAAAACAGGGTTTGCTTGCGGATGGCACCATGCATTACTATTTATTTACCTGTTTTTCGCTTTATCTTCTTCTTGTCAATGCCCGTCCCTTGATTTTGTTCTTCTCTTCCTCTCTTCCGTCCTCTTCTTCTTTCTTACCTTTTCTCCTTTCTCTTTGTTACTGTTGTAGCTACTATTTCATTAAATGCGGTGGCATCGACTTGTCTACTTGATGCTACTTTGGAGCTGCTTGCTCTAAGCGTCTGCGAGGGTCGCGTTGTGCTGTACTTACCTTATGCAAACTATGTCCTGAAATTGTTTGAGTTATTACAGAAGAATCCATCAGGGCAATTGTTTGTTGCTGCGACTTTGTCTTTGTTTTTTCATCCAATATCTCTTCTTTTTCGTTGCATCGGTGTTTTAGCCACAGGTGGTTACTGCGGGTGCTTGATACCTTCATGGAGCACTTTTCCAACAATTTGTTTATCCTTTGGAATCTTTCTTGCAGTCTGTGCTGATGTTTTTGTTTGGTTCGATGCTTCCACTGGTGCCCGATACATGGTTAGCCGCTTGGCGCTTAGGGTGGAAGTGGTAGCAGCTTGTTGTGTCTTTGTGTCTGCTGTTCTTCTGATGTTCTCTTTGCTATCTGGTGAATTGAAGGCGAAGTTGATGTTGTGCTGGTATAGAAGATCCTCTCTGCTGTTCCTTTCCATGTATGCATCGGTTAGGATGGAATGGAGTTGATTAGAATGAAACTGTTTTTCAAAAAAGTACTGATTTATGTACAACAGATCTATACATATCTTGCCAAATTCATAGTCATCTGAGTGGTGCTTTTTAAGTCCATTTTCATGTCTGCTCTAGCTATTTTCCTCTAGGTCACTCTCTTTGATATGGTTTGCTTGTGGTAATGAGGTTTTGTCCATTGTCTTTGCAATCTTCGCATTTCTTTTGTGTCGGTTGCGGCGGGAGTCAAGGTACATTATTCGGTACTGTGCCAAACCATTGATGTGCTTTTTGTTCTTTTCCTCTGAGGCAACATCACGTATACGCCATGTCTTGGCTCCTTCCTAATACATTCGGCGATTACTTGGCAATCCATCTTTGCCATTTCTGGATAGTCCATGTCCTTGACCATTATAGCTGTCAAGGCGAAGATAAGCGCTTGACCCTTGAACAACATTGTGGAAAAAATAAGGAAAAATATTTAACTGATTTCCTGTTTGATTCTTCATCATCTATTTCCACTAATATTTCTAGCTTTTCGAGCAGTTGTTTTGGCGAATTTTGTTTGTTTGAAGCCAAGCTCGACATCAGTTCTTTCATTGAAGCTGGGCTAGTCTGGCCTTGGTGCTTGACCTTTGTGTGCCGTTCGTATCAAACACCTTGTGGGTAGCTTCCTTGGTAATCTTGATTTTTGTCTTGATAGCATCACCAAAGGTTATTGTCATGGTTTGTGTGTTGAGGTTGTCGTAGATGTGTCTGCAAGCGGTCTGCAGATGGAGCCCGTTATTTTGCAGTTCTCTATCTGCCAAATCTCCGTCCTAATATCTTTCTTGTGACGGTCTTTAAGTAAATTCCATGCTTTCTTGACATGGGAATGCTGCCCTGCCTTGATTTGGCATTTCTCTTCGTCATTTCTTGCTGTTTCTTCAACTATTGGTACTGAGTTCTTTCGCTTGTCTTTCTTCTCTTTCTGTCCTTCTTGCCTGATTTGGGCTGTTTGAGGAAAAAAAGGAAAGGTTTTGTTAGAAAGATGTTAGATCCTAGTGGTATTCAAAATTAGTGCATAAGTGTGTTTTACATAAATCGTCATGTTACTGCGTCATTGTCGTGCTCTTGGCATCATCGCCGTCTGTAGGAATGAAATCTGCATCATCTGTCTATCATCGTCGTCGTCATTGGTATCTGAACCTTTCTGTTGGTATCGTCTTGTTCTTTTCTACCCTTTGTCGTTTGTTTTCTTCTTGCGTTCAGCTTGTTTCTTCGTCTGCGGTTGGTTACATTGGCGGGTACCATTAGAGTAATGGCTGATCTTTGCAGGTACCCGATGTCGACGATGTTTCAGCTTTTCCTTTTCTTTTGCCTTTTTGCTCCGGGGTAAAACATTGCTGGTATCTGATTTTATCTTTTTTGCTTGTTGCTAGGTGTTTACTCTGTTGAGCCTGGTGTAAGTTACCATTTCGCAGCGGTGGTTTGTTCCTCATAGTCGATTCTGTGTCCTTTTCTAATGAATGAGAGACATGCTTTGTGTTTGTGTCTTTGTCGATATCACCGTCTTTGTGTCACATAATGACCGAGTAGCAACGATATTCTTTTGTCCGAAAATAATTTATATACATTTAAAATATATATCTTCCACAGTTATGCATAAGAATGTGAAATTCCCAAAGGGATTTTAGTTTTCTTTTGGGTTAAGAAAGGTTATTTCTACTATTGCCGATTGAGTTAATAAGGGGATTGAAAAAATATATTAATTATGGTTATGAGTGGAGCTTGGTAAGTGAAGTTAGGGTGAAGCATTTTACGAGACAAAAATGCCTTTGTCAGGATGATATTTCTACAAGTTTGTCCAAAGTGGCGGGTAGTTTTATTTGTAGACATAGTTAAGTTATTGTTGTCAAGGATAGCAGTTAAGTTATTAATGTCTCAATACAGTTTTTGAGATAGACAGTGGACTCTTTTGGTCAAACCTTTGACAAGAGCTTGCTGGATTGCATGTTCTTGATGGGGTCTTCGTCGATATTTTGCTGGGTTTTAGCTTCTTGGCGAGGATTTCTCATTGCTGCATAAAAAATGGGCAGGTGTTAGAAGCGAGTTGAGTGTCATGAAAAAAAAAGCTGCGTGGTGTGAAAACAAATTTGTATGTATAGAGAGGCGCGTTGTTTTACTAGAAGCACATGGTACAGGTATTACGTGTTCACGGTTTTTTCAGGCGAGAGGCACTTAATTTGAAAAGCAGTTGTTGAAGGACAAACATGTAGAAAATGCGGATTTTCAGGTTTTGGCCTCTCGGGATGCTTAGGTTTGGATCTACCGGCGTATTCTAGTTAGTGACGTTTCAGGTTTAGTACCTTTGAGCACTTATCGTATGGCGAAAATTCGGCGGAGAGCTGTAGCATTTCTATTAAATCTCATCTCTCCGGCAGTTCAATTTGTTAGACAAATTGATTTTGGTTATTCGAAAACTCCTTGGTAGTGGTGGCTGGGTTGCTGCTCCTTGAAGTTGAAAAATCACTCGATCTACCGGTGGAATGGAGTGGGATAGAATGATAATTACCTTCAGTTAGTTGTGCGGTGTTCTTGGTTCCATCCGCTTATTGTGTCGTTGCTCTTTTTTTTTGCGATTTCCGCCGCCCTTTGTCGAAGTTGTAGCCATCGATCGCCGCCCAGCGGTAGGTTATTAGTGTTCTCATGGGTAGTGTGGCTGTGTGTATGTCGGATTGGAGGTGGTTGGGGGAGCGGTGGCGGTTTGTTCGGTGTGGTTAGATTCAATTTGTGTTTGTGTGCGAGAAGGAAGGAGGAGCGTGCGGGAGTGATGAAGGTTTTGAGATTTACTTTGCGGAAGGGAAGCGGAAGCAAGGTAGTAGAAGAGGAGGAGAGATGGAAACCATCAGACCATCTCTAATCTTCAACCGTCCGTTTGAGCATCAAGATCCGTTTTTTATGATGTTAGGCTCGGGGTGTGGGTTCTACATGCCGCGTAGATCACGAACCACGGGAGGCATGGCAGTAGGTTCTACAAGCAGGTAGAGAACCACGGGACAGGCAACGATCGCGTGAGGCGCGGATGTAAGCACAAGAACGCGGAAATGAAGGCAATACATACCCGGACATGCTGCTTTTGGAGCCGTATCAGCGAGGATGTACAATAGTCGCGTGGCGAGCATGTGTTAGAAGCGCCGTTAAAGAGGCATGGTTGTGAACTCTCGGGGAGGCGGCAGGCGTTGCAGTGGGGCCATTTAAGTCACGGGCGTATGTTGTGTTGACACGTGAGGCCGCGTGGGTTCGAACGCGAAGTGAAAAGTGAATCCACAACAAACGCGTGCGTGTGTTTCTCAAGTCAGGTGTGCGATGCATGATGCGAGAAAAGTGTGGCAGCGAGGCATGGGTGTGACTACTTTCGGTTGAACCACGGTCATGAAGTCACGTGGGTGTGGCACTACGGGACACGTAAGTGTCACGTTGTGAGCGTGGGTGCGAATGCGCGAGGCACGACATTCAAGGCAGCGGAGGCGCGGACTTGCGGCTTGTTGAGAGTCGGGTATCAACCCTGCGTATGCCAAAATAATCGTTCGCGACCTTGCGTGTCAGATGGTTGATTCTGAGCACGGTTGTGAAGTATCAGGAGCCATGCATGTCAAGTTGCGCTGCGTGGGTGCGGTATGTGCGAGCGCAATGTAGACACCATAAACGCGTCGTTGCAATCTGTGGATGCACAAAGTGTGTGGCGAGAGGCATGGGTCCGGTACTCGGTTATAGAACCATATTTGTGAACTCCGTGGGGTGTGGCACTACGGGGGCGTAAGTCTCGGCAAGTGTCATGTTGTGCCGTGGTTTCAGATGCGTAAGGCACAGAAAATGAATGCACCACAACCCGTGCGTGCATTCTGGATGCACAAAAGTGTGGTGGCGAGGCATGGGTCCGGTACTCGGTTTGATAACCATGGTTGTGAAGTGGCGTGGGTGTCGCACTACTTGGCACATAAGATTCTCAGCAAGTGTCGTGGCGGCGTGGGTGCAGGACATAAGCGCGAAATCAAGGCACCACGGTTGTGAAGTCACGTGGTAGTGATGAAGTGGAGCCTCTCTAGAGGCATGTGGATGCAGCCACGTGCATTCGGGCATAGGAGGCGCGTGAAGTGTGGGTTCTATAGGCAGTTAGAGGACCACGAGGCGGGCAAAAGTGGCGTGAGGCGCGTGGATGTAAGCATAGGAGGCCTTGAAATGAAGGAAATACGAGCGCGGATATGCTGCTTTTGGAGGCATGGGTATCAATGCTGAGGATGTACAAGAGTGCGGTTGCGAGGCATGTGTTAGAATGCTTTCGGTTAAATAAACGCGGTTGCAAAGTCTCGGGAAGCGGACGGGTGTGTGGCGATGGGGCCCGCGTGGAAGTCACTGCGCATGTTATTACGTTAGGAACTTGAGGCGCGTGGGTGCGATTGGAAGGAAGGTGGTGAATCCACAGCGAGCGCGTCACGTGTGTTTGTGCGATCGCGGTTGTGCACTCTCTGGATGCAGAAGTGTGCGGCGAGGCATGGGTCCGACTACCGGTTAGAACCCACGTTTGTGAAGTGGCGTGGGTGTGTACGGCCGGGCCCGTAGGAGTCCTTTGCAAGTGTCACCTTGAACGCGTGGATGTAGGCACTTGAGGCCGCGACATTAAAGGCACAGGAGAGCACGGATGTAGAGTCTGGAGAACCTGAATCTGAACCTAAGAGGAGACCTTTTGTGAGTGCGGAATGTTTGAGATTTACTTTTGAAGAGAGGAAGCAAGAGTAGTGGAGGTGGGAGAGTTGGAAATGATGGAACCGTCTGTTATCTTCATTGTCTGATTTTAGCATTAAGATTCGTGCGGCTGGCTTTGTTTTTCTTTGTCCGGCGTGGCGTCTTAATACCGTGTGAGACCACGGAACACCAGGCTCTCTGAGCACCGGCGTTGGAATTATAGAGACCTTTATCAACTCTGTGGATGCACAAATGTGTAGTGGCGGTAGCATGCATCGAACTTACTCGGACGGTCATGGTTGGAATTATAGAGCCTTTGGTATCAACTCGTGGATGCACAAATGTGTGAGTGGCATGGGCATGCATGTGAACTTTCGAGACAATCACGGTTGTGAAGTCTTTGGAGTTCGGCGTGTGTCACCAGACGCGTGAGGTGATCGTCGGGAAGTGTGGTAGTAGAGGCATCGGTGTGAATAGTAGTCGAGAGCATTAGTCGTTCAGTAGTAGCGGCGTGTGTCGGAAAGGTGCGGGTTAAACATAATGCGTGCTTAGTATCGAGCGCGATTACACTCTATCTAAGTGTGCCGGTCAGTGTGTCCTGAATGGTTTAGGCAAGAACATTTGTTACATGATTAATTGGGCGATTTGGCGGTTGCTTTTTCCCGGCAACGCGACACTACCACTCGGCGGTTTCCCGAACACAGCAACCGCGGCGCATGTCTAGCCCTCATTACCACGGCGAGGCCTCGTCCAACGCCTCCTCCTCGGCGAAACCTTGGCACAAAAGACAGCTGCGCTTCCAGCCGCTCAATTACGGAAACACTATTGCCTCCATCTCAACTAGGAACTCTCACAAACTACGTGTCAAGGCCGCCATCAGGAGGCGTAATGGCGAGATGAACCGTCCATAGCGTCCGTGTGGTGAGGCGTCGATCGAGCACCGAGGTTGACAGCGTTCAGGTCCCGGTCGGAAGCACGACTACAAGGTGCACCTCAAGGAGGTTGGCATCCACGACAAGGAAAAGCTGGATGTTGTATGCACCGGCAATCATGAATCGACAAGATGATCAGCATGATTCACGAAGAGGTCTGCGACTTGTACCCTCGTTCGCCGGCGTTGATATCGGTATACCGGGGAAGCCGAACCTCCGCGGAGGGCAGCGGTTCCAGCAGACGAATCGGCCGGACAATTACGGACCACGGTTCTTAACCAAAAAACCAAATCATTGTTGTCCGGATCACGGAGGCCCTCGCGGCCTTCAAGCATAACATCATGACAGTGGCTTGCGGCACCTAGGACAAGAAAAGCGAAATCCATGGCAGCCCTCACATCGCATGACCGGCTTTTGCGCGGGTGAAGACAGGCTAGCGCCGCAACAACCTCGGCAAAATTCTGGCGGACGGACTTCAAGGACCGAAATGGCAGGCGGCGTCGTAACAAAAACAAAGCGCCACGTGCGGCGACAATATTGAGATCGGCAATCAATGCCGTCGGAGCTCTAAACCGGTCAGCGGAAAAAGCCATTCAAAGAACTACTCCGGGTTGGGTATTCAGCGGGCACCCCGAATACTTTCGACGCTTGTGCGGATACGGCACCCGAAAAGCAGCTAACCACTGCGAGGGACTGTTGGGTATTCAAACAAGACAAGTTAATTGCGAAAACAATGACAAAGGGCTGCATAAGCGATGGCGAGGCGAGACCCAACCGCCCGAACAATAAGAGACGAAGGTTTCCCCCAGTGCGGACGGTGAACATGATATCGCAATACATACAAAAAGGAGTGGTAGCGTGCACTCCGGGATGTCTGTGATGGAGCGAGTTGCCCAAGTTCAATCCATGGTCCTCCTTCGATCACTTTTGACGAAGGACCACCCACCGACATCCATACGGCGATTCGCCCTTGTTCTTAGACCCAATCGTCGATGGATTTCACCTAACGAGTCACGATGAATGGCGGCAACCTGAACCTGCTTTACCGAGATCGGTGTGCAAAATGGGCATAGACCCCTCAAGGATTAAACCTACCAACGACCTTTAAAGGCGTCATACCAGGTGTAAAGCCAATTATGCAGGCTCAATTACACTAAAGTGGTCTTGGATCCTGTATAACTTCGAGCGAGAGTTAATCTTGACATAGTCCCGTTCCGGCGGCTATCATGCCTTGCTCGGACGTGCGCGTTACAAAAGTTCAGCAGGTGCCTCTCATATACCTCAAGCTCAAGATGCAGGCCCTCGAGTCATTACGGTCCAGCGGAAACGAGCGTTCTCTCCGCGCGGAGGAACATCTGACTCTGGCGAAGTGCAATGCAGCCTCTTAAGGCAATTCTTGAGTCCGGCCATTAAGCGGCGGACACGGCTATCACGCCGGAGTAACACAACAAGACCACCAGCGCGTTGAGCAGCGCGTGATGCGGCTAACCCAACCCTGCGAAGCGTCAAAGCGGTCGCTTGGCGTACACCATTCGCTCACGAAGATACCATGGGCATGGGGAGAGAGCGCGACCACGATAAACCGGTGGCTCAACCACACGAGGGGCTCTCAAGTGTGCCGTTACTTCTTCTTTTCTTTTACCTTTACTTTTTACCCACAGGACTCCGTTTGTCGGAAGCTCATCGGCAGCGGACACTGCCGAACTCACGATGCAACAGCGGGGAAGGATAAAGGCTACAGCGAATATACAGGTGGTCTCCATTACGAGCATTTTCATACACCAATCGCAGCCTAACCACGGAGGGACATGTTTAACAGTCTCATACCTTGCTTATCGCACTAGTTGTATCGTTACGCATTCATAGCAGCACTTATCGAATAAAACAATGTAGCACCTTTTGTTTATAATTGCATTTCTTTTCATACCATATGTTCATTCGACATGTTGCATCCGTACACTTTAGTGCAGCTAATATACACCGAGGGCTTATGTTTCCCGCATTATGGTATAATGAGTCGAACACTTTCACAAGTGCGGCACCCGAACTTATAGCACTATATGCATCAGCTCGAATCATGTCTTGGGTCAATAGTTGGGTTTGCCCGGCTCCGTGTTTTGGTACCTTCGTTCCGTTATATCGGCTAAGGTAGCACGGCTCTTCTTCTTCCGCGATTAATTTGAGTTAACGCCTCGATGGAAAGCTAAAACTGCCGTCATGATGAGAGCGAGAGCCGTCGCTGTTCGAGAGGTTTTGCGAGTCCTAAAGACTTATGCGCGCTTAGGCGAGGCGGATACTGTCCGGCCAAAGGCGTGAGACAGCGCCAAAATTGACCTTCGAAGACTAGGGGCTTCGTAAAATTTAAAATATAGAATTCTATGGCTAAGTGAGGTTCAAGCATTATAAGTCCGGTTGCCTTGTTACGCTGTGTTGGCGCCTCCTAGATGGACCCAAAAATGGGAACAAGAGCACTCAAGTTTATCCGAACACCTTTTCGTGGCATGGGGGCTGAAGCCGACGACTTGCCATCTCTCAGTTTGATAAACAACCGCCTGAAGGTAATATTTTAAATTAACAAGCGTTGCTTAGTGCATATGAACTAAGTTTTCAGCGCGCAGGATAACAAAATCTGAGTCTACTCAAATATTACATCTTTGGAGCACTCACCGCAATAGTCTGGAGCCCTTGACACACTCTTATAATACATCTCGATGCGATGCTCCTTGCCCTCTGGTGGCGGGTCCGTCACAAGCTTACAGGCATCCAAATATGCCCTAGAGGCAATAATAAATTAGTTATTATATTTCCTTGTTCATGATAATCGTTTATTATCCATGCTATAAGCTATTGATAGAAACTTAGATACATGTGGGTACATAGACAACACCAAGTCCCTAGTAAGCCTCTAGTTGACTAGCTCATTTGATCAATAGATGGTTCGGTTTCTGACCATGGACATTGGATATCGTTGATAACGGGATCACATCATTAGCGAGAATGATGTGATGGACAAGACAATCTAAGCCTAGCACAAAAGGTCGTGTGGTTAGTATGCTAAAGCTTTTCTAATGTCAAGTATCTTTTCCTTAGACCATGAGATTGTGCAACTCCTAGATACCGTAGGAATGCTTTGGGTGTACCAAGCGTCCTGGCGTGGCTGGGTGGCTATAAGGTGCCCTACAGGTATCTCCGAAAGTGTATGCATTGGGTTGGCACGAATCGAGACTGGGATTTGTCACTCCGTGTAAGCGGAGAGAGTATCTCTGAGCCAACTCGGTAGGACATCATCATAATGTGCACAATGTGACCAAGGGGTTGATCACGGGATGATGTGTTCTGAGCGAGTAAAGAGATTTCTTGTAGCAGATTGAACAAGGTATCGGTATACGACGATCGAATCTTAGGCAAGTACAATACCGTTAGACAAAGGGAATTGTATCTGAGATCGATTGAGTCCTTGACATGATGGTTCATCCGATGAGATCATCGTGGAACATGTAAGGCCAACATGGGTATCCAGATCCGCTGTTGGTTATTGACGGAAAACGTCTCGGTCATATACGCATAGTTCCCGACCGTAGAATCTACACATAAGGTTCGATGATGCTAGGGTTATAAAGGAAGTTTGTATGTAGTTGCGAATGTTGTTGGTCCGAGTGATCCGGACGTCACGGGAGTTAGGGAATGGTGGGAGGTAAAGATTTATATATGGGAAGTCCTGTTTTGGTCACGGAAAAGTTTGGGTTTATCGGTAGCGTCCGGGACCACGGGAGGTCGAGGGTCCACCAGTGGGGCCACCAGCCCGGAGGGCCATGGGCCAAGTGTGGGAAGGGACCAGCCCGGTGGCTGGTGCACCCCCCAGGGCCAAAGCGCCTAGGGTTTGGGGAGGCGCCCCACCTGGCTGGGGCAGTCTCCCCTCTCCCCCCGTTTGGCCGCCACCTAGATGGGTTTGGGGCTGCCGCACCTGGGGTGGAAACCCTAGGCGCCCCCTCCCTCTCCCCTATATATGCTTGAGGACTTTGGGGCTACCAAACTTGAGTTTGTCCTCTCCATGGCGCCTGCCTCTCTCCCTCCTCCTCTCCCGCGGTGCTTGGCGAAGCCTGCAGGATGCCACTCCTCCACCACCACCACGCCATTGTGCTGCTGCTGGATGGAGTCTTCCTCAACCTCTCCCTCTCTCCTTGCTGGATCAAGGCATGGGAGGCGTCACCGGGCTGCACGTGTGTTGAGCCTTGGAGGTGCCATCCGTTGGCACTAGGATCTCAGTGATCTGGATCTCCTTCAACCCCGTTCTCTTGAGCGCTTCCGCTTAGCGATCTACAAGGGTATGTGAGCGCTCTCCTTCCCTCGTTGCTGGTTTCTCCTTAGATAGATCTTGGTGACACGTAGGAATTTTTGAATTTCTGCTCGTTCCCCGACACATTCTTGTTAGGAGAATTAAATGACATGTGAATGTGCAATCTGTAGGAAGAATGAATTATGATTGTATATTTGAACTTACCAGATTTTTCTTTAAAAGTTCCTTCCTGTTACAAGGGATGCAAACTGTTCAATGCTCTTTCCTCATTGAGTTACGCTAGTCCTACTTTTCCATGTTTTAACACGAACGATCTGCGACCAAAAGTTTTCTACTTTTTAGTTCAATCATTGTAATCACTAAATTGATGCAAGTGTTTTGTCAAATTGGACTTCATATGTTTGCAAATTCTGCGGGAAGTATGGCTTTATCGGTTGTATTGTATTGTTGCTGCCTTGTCCATTAAATGAACAATGCGTTTTGCGATGGAGCCCTCCATCTGCCATGATCTCCTTTCCGTAGTTGTTCCATTGCTTGTTTTCCTGTGATCCAATTGGGTAAAGCTTGAGCTAATATATATTTATCTGCAAGCGAGAAAAAGTTTATACATTAGTTAGGTTGGTTTAAAAAGGGGCAACACTTTTTGTTTTTGTTTATGCAAGAAAGTACCTCTGCCCATTCGTCCTGTCCTTCAATGCTGAATAGGTATTCATGGAGTGCTCTGGCTTTGTTCATAAATTTGAAATCACAGGACAAAGCGAGGAATCATGATTTCTCAAAGGCCATCTTGAAGGCTTTACGGCCTTTTCTTGACCGAGATTTTCTTGTGCGAGCTGTTCTCGGATGATTGAGGCATTGAATGTTCTCGACTCTTGCTGCAAGATTGCGGATCTGACTTGGGATTTTTGTTGAATTCATAGCTTTCATGCTCATCAGCCATGTTTTGATTAAATCGAAGTTAGAGCCCATCTTTACATGTTCGTTGTATTCGTCTAGTTGTGGCGGGTTAAGGGTTGAGCAAATTCATCAACTTATTGCTGCTTTTCCATTGTTTTTGGTTTTAGGAAGTCTAAAGAGATGGTCTGGAGGTGCCTTGCTGATTGCTTGTCGAGCACTGTTTCTTCTTGAAGAAGAGCAATTGTTTCTTCTTTCGTAAACCTGTTGTTGTATTTAGTGCGTCGTTTTCTATCATCCTCTTTTAAATCGGTGCTGTTTGTTCCGGTTGCTCTGTGGTCGTGATATCGCTGTTGATATTTTGCTCGTCTGTTTCCTCTTGACATGGTGTGGTGTCTTGTCGTGCGGTGGTGGTTGATCTGGTTCTATTGGTGGATCATTTTGTTAGTGATGCTGTGTCAAGATTGTTGGGTGACGGCGTGACTCTTGACATCCATAATCTCTTTGCTTTTCTTGGATATATCAATAACTTCATGCTCTTGTGTGGTTGTAGCATGCATAATATATTCTTTGGCCGGGAGTTGGCGGAAACTCTTCTAATCGCAACATTCTGCTGTTGCATTTCTTTGTCTTCCATATCTACTTCATATTTCAGCATATCTGTAAAACAATAAAAAATACATATATTACTTCTTCTAGTGTTCGAAACTGTAAGATTTAGTTGAAAATAACCTGTTGTATACTTGATTAGTGACAGTTTTGTATTCCCTCTGTGTTGGTGATTAGTTGATATAGAACCTTTTTCCTCAACATTACGTACTTGATGCGGCTTTAAGGTTCTTTGTTGTTCCATCCTTTGGAGTAGTGCTTGAGGTTGATGTACATATAGAATGCAGATCCATTCTTCATCTAGTGGAATTGTCTTGGTAAGATTGTTGCATTCAAGCGGAAAGAAGAAAAAGTTTGAGCAATGGTATAGTAATTGTTTTATTGAAAAGGCGAAAGGACAAATTATTTCAGTTATTGTATTAGAATCTTGCATTGAAAAAAAGAAATGAGTGAAGTTGTTGGAAGTGCTACGTGTCTTCTCCTTGTAGTAGCACACATGGTCGACCTTTTTGTAATGGTCGATGCTTTTTTCTGAAAGCTGTAGCAGCTACATATGCAATGCTTCCAGATTTTCATTAGTTTGCTGGTTACATTGTTGAAGAATTCTATTGTGCACTGATATGCAGGTTGAAGAGTCAAGGAGTTCAAAGCGCTGTTTTTGCATTTTAATTGTGATGGTGAAGTAATGACTTATAGTTTCGTCTTGCTCAAACCTGTGAACATGGTAGAAGGCTGCAAAACACAAAATAAAAAGAAAACATTTGGAAATCTTCTTATATTTAGAAACATAAAATAAAAGACAACTTTGCATAACATATACACAATTTGTGTTTTTTTTTAAACAGCTGATCTCCTTACCATGTTATAATCTTGCAGTTTTCCTCTTCTTGCATGATGAAAAATGATCTAAGCCTTGCAGCTAGTAATTTTTTGTAATGTGTTGTTGATCATTATTTTTGTAGCACATTGGATCTTAGTCGTCGGCTTCCCTTATTGAGTGCTGCTTGTTTAGTCACATATAGACAAAGAATTTGTCAATTCAGCTATAGGGAAGTTTATCTTATAAAGTCATATATAGTGTTTTAGCGTGATTCTTTTACCGTGATATTTACTTACGGTGTTGTAGCGACAGAATCTTTCTCTGTGTGCCATTGAGTTGTTTTCTCAAGATTGTTAGCATGGGCTCTATTGCTTGTCGTACTGATTTACCGACCTTGAAGCTTTGGAGACATGTCCTAGATTTACATCAAACTTATGCATTGTAATGAAAAGCTGATCCACTGCAAAGTATATTTAGAAAATGTTTTGGTTCACATGATCTGATCAAAATGATCGTGTGTAAGAATGTTCTGTGTTAGTTGCATGAACTTACATTTCTCTCTTTGTCCATGGCTTGCATACAGCGTTGTCAGGTCTTGATGGCTTTGTTGGCGGAATCGCTATCTTTGCCACCTTTCTCCATTGTGCCTGCGATGATTTTGAATTTAATATAAATAATTCCAAGTCACAAAAATAACAAGATAAATTATGTTTCTATTGTCTTGCACGCCCGATCTTTGGAAGATATATCTGTCAGTGTTGTCCTTTCTTGTTCTCCATACACTTCTGCGGCATGTTTTGTTCTTCTTTTTGCGTTGTACCCTTTTGTTCAGTTTCTTCTCCGTCCTTATTTGAGTCGTCTGTTCTTTTCTTGGCATCATGTTTTCCTTGTCAACCATTATGTCTTGCTGGTGGTTTTTACATCTTGTTTTTCGGTCTAAACTGGATGGCAGCACATGTCGCAAGGGAATTGGCATTGTCTGACGGCGTGGGTTTTCTTCGATAGTTTACGGTTCTTTCTGGAACAATTTGTGTGCTTGCTTCATTGGTTGTATCTCCGTGGTTGCCTTCTTGTGTTTCTATGTTGTCATTTAAAAAGCATTGAAATGATTTAACTTGCTACTTTATTTTAATTATAGCAGCTGTTATGGGAAAATAGCGAAGCATTCGGTGCGATGCTTTGAGCTATTTTGATTGTGATTAAGTTGTCATTTGTGGAAACATTTAGGTACCTTCACTGTTGAGCTGTAATAGTTGGTGATCTGACCGTTCCACCCGTTCTTCGTTGGGTGTTGTTTCTTGGTCTTGTCTTGTTCTTTGTTTTGGTGATCATCGTCACTATCATGGTTTTGTCTTGCAGCTGTTCAATCATAAGGTGGTAAGTTTAAACCATGGAACTACTTATATTTTAGAATCAGCTTATGTAACTTTACCTTCTCGTTCGTTCTTTGCTTTGTTGTTGTGCTTATTCTTCGTTGAGTGGAGGTTTTGGGCATCTTCTGATTGTCTTTTGGAGTTCATCGCGCTGCCGTTGTTTTTGTCTTGTAGCTTTTGAAACACGGTGGCTAAGTGGCGGTGCATTTGAGCTTCATGAGCTATTTTATACTTTGAGGATCAACATGTAACTTTACCTTTTGAGTCGTTATCCTTTGCTGCCGTTATACTTGTGGTTTTAGTGAGTGAATATTTTGGCGCTTGGTCTTCTTTGGCGTTGATGTCTTCCATTTGAAAACATTTGCCCTTTTTTTTGGCCTCCTTTTGCTCATCTGTCTCCTCTCTACGTGATTGAGAAAGTAGTGAAATGTGAAATCGTATTTTGAACTATAAGATAATTCATAGGTATATGTGTTTTCCTCTGTACTTATTCTTGCTGATTGTTCTCGTGTTCTTTGCATGGTGTTTTGGGTCCTTCTCTTGCTCTTTTTTTGTTCATCGTCGGTGACCTTGTTTTCTTGTAGTACTGTTCAAATATACAGGTGGCAAAGTGAGAGTGCATTGGGTGAGTACATGTGTGGTAGGTTGGAGTTTATTTGATTGTGCAGCGGCAATTTTATAATTTCATGCTTGCAAGTTTCGTAACTTCACCTTTTCAATCGTTATTGTTGTGTGACTCTAGTAGCTGTTGTTTGGTGATTGAATTTTGGTGGCTTGGTCTTGATGGCATTATTGTCTACCGTTTGATGAACATGTTTGGGTTGTTCATTGGGCTCCTCTGGTTGTGTTTGATGGTCTTGATTGTTGGTGCTCTCCACGAGCTTCTTGTTACTGCACCAATAGAAAAAGTATTTAAAATGGGTGCATCTCGATTGTTGAGTTACAATTTTTTATAAGACCTCTTTCTGGATTTGCGGGACTCTCTCCTGCTTTGGAACTCTGACTTCTCCTTGTCTAGTTCTGTCCTCTACCTTTTCTTGTTCAATGTTTATCAGTTCTTTTGCTTGCTTCCTCTTCTGTTCAATAAAAATTGAAATTATAGTTTGAAGTTCATTTTGCCTCCTATGTAACCTCACCTCTTGAGATGTTGTTGTTTGAAGTTACATGTGTTTTCCGGTTTCCTTTGGTTGCGCTGATTCACGATCTTCTAGATCAATGTACTTGTTTGTTTTTACGCATTTGTTCGAAAAGGCCGGCATCCTTATAATTGTTGTATTGCGGTGGTGGGGTGTATTCGTAGAGACATCATAAATGGTTTGAAAAGGGTTTGTTGTTGATTTTTTACCTCGTGTTGATATTTGGGTTATTTGTGCTGCATCATTGTTTCTTTCCGGTATATTGAGTCTCTAGTTCCTCATTGGCTTGGATGTCTTGGGTTTTCTCCTTTGTACTACGTTGGTGATCTGCAATGTGGTACTTTGAAATCTCTTGTGCACAAACTTCTTTACTGACTCCTTAAATGCCTTGAGGTTCACTATGGGGTTCAATTTCAACGATGGTTGTCTCTTGGTCTTGCGTTGTGATACACAGGTTCAAACAATATGAGTTTGTGGTTCACTTTCTTTCCTTCCATTATGAGTTTCCGGTGTGGGGTGTAGTCGGCTGTGGAATTTTACCTCCTCTTCGTTGTTTCTTCTTCTTTGTTTGTTTGTTATGCTAACGGTTGATTGTGGGTGAGCCTCCTGCATTTGTTGGCCAGGACTGCTGACTTGATTGTTCTCGGTGAGCCTATATTTTGTTGAAGGTTTGTCGGTTAACTTATAACTCTATCCAGTTTTGAAAGGAAAATGGATGTTCATCTTGACCTCTTCTTGGTTACGGCGTTGATCGTATCTTGTGATTGTGTTGGAGTAGTTGTTGTTGTAGCTTGTCTATTGTGAGGTTGCTTTGTTTGTTGCGTTTATTCTTGTTTTTGGGGTTATTAATGCCATCCTACTGTTGGAGTTCATCTTGGCTTGGCGTTCTATTAGTGCGTTCTGAAAGCATTGACACAACTCTTTTGGTTGAGGTATGAAAACAGGTTTTGCTTGCGGATGGCACCATGCATTACTATTATTTACCTGTTTTTTCCGCTTTATCTTCTTCTTGTCAATGCCCGTCCCTTGATTTTGTTCTTCTCTTCCTCTCTTCGTCCTCTTCTTCTTTCTTACCTTTTCTCCTTTCTCTTTGTTGTTGTGGCTACTATTTCATTCGTGCGGTATCGACTTGTCTACTTGATGCCACTGGGTACTGCTCTAAGCGTCTGCGAGTCGCGTTGTCGTGAGTACCTTGTGCAAACTATGTCCTGAAATTGTTTGAGTTGTTCTAGAGAATCCATCAGGCAATTGTTTGTTGCGCGACTTTCTTTGTTTTTTCATCCAATATCTCTTCTTTTTACGTTGCATCGGTGTTTTTAGCCACTGTGGTTACTAAGTGTGCACTTCATGGAGCACTTTTCCAACAATTTGTTTATCCTTTGGAATCTTTCTTACGGTCTGTCTTTGATGTTTTTGTTTGGTTCCGTGCTTCCTGGTGATACATGGTTCGCGCTTGGCGCTTAGGTGGAGGTGGTAGCAGCTTGGTTGTCTTGGTGTTTTCTTTCGATGTTCTCCTGCTATCTCTGGTGAATTGAAAGGCGAAGTTGATGTTGTCTGGTATAGAAGATCCTCTCTGCTGTTCCTTTCCATGTATGCATCGGTTCGGTGGAATGGAGTTGATTAGAATGGAAACTGTTTTCAAAAAGGAAGTCTGATTTATGTACAACAGATCTATACATATCTTGCCAAATTCATAGTCATCTGGTGGTGCTTTTCGTCCATTTCATCTTATCTAGCTATTTTCCTCTAGGTCACTCTCTTTGATATGGTTTGCTTGTGGTAATGAGGTTTTGTCCATTGTCTTTGCAATCTTCGCATTTCTTTTGTGTCGGTTGCGGCGGGAGTCAAGGTACATTATTCGGTACTGTGCCAAACCATTGATGTGCTTTTTGTTCTTTTCCTCTGAGGCAACATCACGTATACGCCATGTCTTGGCTCCTTCCTAATACATTCGGCGATTACTTGGCAATCCATCTTTGCCATTTCTGGATAGTCCATGTCCTTGACCATTATAGCTGTCAAGGCGAAGATAAGCGCTTGACCCTTGAACAACATTGTGGAAAAAATAAGGAAAAATATTTAACTGATTTCCTGTTTGATTCTTCATCATCTATTTCCACTAATATTTCTAGCTTTTCGAGCAGTTGTTTTGGCGAATTTTGTTTGTTTGAAGCCAAGCTCGACATCAGTTCTTTCATTGAAGCTGGGCTAGTCTGGCCTTGGTGCTTGACCTTTGTGTGCCGTTCGTATCAAACACCTTGTGGGTAGCTTCCTTGGTAATCTTGATTTTTGTCTTGATAGCATCACCAAAGGTTATTGTCATGGTTTGTGTGTTGAGGTTGTCGTAGATGTGTCTGCAAGCGGTCTGCAGATGGAGCCCGTTATTTTGCAGTTCTCTATCTGCCAAATCTCCGTCCTAATATCTTTCTTGTGACGGTCTTTAAGTAAATTCCATGCTTTCTTGACATGGGAATGCTGCCCTGCCTTGATTTGGCATTTCTCTTCGTCATTTCTTGCTGTTTCTTCAACTATTGGTACTGAGTTCTTTCGCTTGTCTTTCTTCTCTTTCTGTCCTTCTTGCCTGATTTGGGCTGTTTGAGGAAAAAAAGGAAAGGTTTTGTTAGAAAGATGTTAGATCCTAGTGGTATTCAAAATTAGTGCATAAGTGTGTTTTACATAAATCGTCATGTTACTGCGTCATTGTCGTGCTCTTGGCATCATCGCCGTCTGTAGGAATGAAATCTGCATCATCTGTCTATCATCGTCGTCGTCATTGGTATCTGAACCTTTCTGTTGGTATCGTCTTGTTCTTTTCTACCCTTTGTCGTTTGTTTTCTTCTTGCGTTCAGCTTGTTTCTTCGTCTGCGGTTGGTTACATTGGCGGGTACCATTAGAGTAATGGCTGATCTTTGCAGGTACCCGATGTCGACGATGTTTCAGCTTTTCCTTTTCTTTTGCCTTTTTGCTCCGGGGTAAAACATTGCTGGTATCTGATTTTATCTTTTTTGCTTGTTGCTAGGTGTTTACTCTGTTGAGCCTGGTGTAAGTTACCATTTCGCAGCGGTGGTTTGTTCCTCATAGTCGATTCTGTGTCCTTTTCTAATGAATGAGAGACATGCTTTGTGTTTGTGTCTTTGTCGATATCACCGTCTTTGTGTCACATAATGACCGAGTAGCAACGATATTCTTTTGTCCGAAAATAATTTATATACATTTAAAATATATATCTTCCACAGTTATGCATAAGAATGTGAAATTCCCAAAGGGATTTTAGTTTTCTTTTGGGTTAAGAAAGGTTATTTCTACTATTGCCGATTGAGTTAATAAGGGGATTGAAAAAATATATTAATTATGGTTATGAGTGGAGCTTGGTAAGTGAAGTTAGGGTGAAGCATTTTACGAGACAAAAATGCCTTTGTCAGGATGATATTTCTACAAGTTTGTCCAAAGTGGCGGGTAGTTTTATTTGTAGACATAGTTAAGTTATTGTTGTCAAGGATAGCAGTTAAGTTATTAATGTCTCAATACAGTTTTTGAGATAGACAGTGGACTCTTTTGGTCAAACCTTTGACAAGAGCTTGCTGGATTGCATGTTCTTGATGGGGTCTTCGTCGATATTTTGCTGGGTTTTAGCTTCTTGGCGAGGATTTCTCATTGCTGCATAAAAAATGGGCAGGTGTTAGAAGCGAGTTGAGTGTCATGAAAAAAAAAGCTGCGTGGTGTGAAAACAAATTTGTATGTATAGAGAGGCGCGTTGTTTTACTAGAAGCACATGGTACAGGTATTACGTGTTCACGGTTTTTTCAGGCGAGAGGCACTTAATTTGAAAAGCAGTTGTTGAAGGACAAACATGTAGAAAATGCGGATTTTCAGGTTTTGGCCTCTCGGGATGCTTAGGTTTGGATCTACCGGCGTATTCTAGTTAGTGACGTTTCAGGTTTAGTACCTTTGAGCACTTATCGTATGGCGAAAATTCGGCGGAGAGCTGTAGCATTTCTATTAAATCTCATCTCTCCGGCAGTTCAATTTGTTAGACAAATTGATTTTGGTTATTCGAAAACTCCTTGGTAGTGGTGGCTGGGTTGCTGCTCCTTGAAGTTGAAAAATCACTCGATCTACCGGTGGAATGGAGTGGGATAGAATGATAATTACCTTCAGTTAGTTGTGCGGTGTTCTTGGTTCCATCCGCTTATTGTGTCGTTGCTCTTTTTTTTTGCGATTTCCGCCGCCCTTTGTCGAAGTTGTAGCCATCGATCGCCGCCCAGCGGTAGGTTATTAGTGTTCTCATGGGTAGTGTGGCTGTGTGTATGTCGGATTGGAGGTGGTTGGGGGAGCGGTGGCGGTTTGTTCGGTGTGGTTAGATTCAATTTGTGTTTGTGTGCGAGAAGGAAGGAGGAGCGTGCGGGAGTGATGAAGGTTTTGAGATTTACTTTGCGGAAGGGAAGCGGAAGCAAGGTAGTAGAAGAGGAGGAGAGATGGAAACCATCAGACCATCTCTAATCTTCAACCGTCCGTTTGAGCATCAAGATCCGTTTTTTATGATGTTAGGCTCGGGGTGTGGGTTCTACATGCCGCGTAGATCACGAACCACGGGAGGCATGGCAGTAGGTTCTACAAGCAGGTAGAGAACCACGGGACAGGCAACGATCGCGTGAGGCGCGGATGTAAGCACAAGAACGCGGAAATGAAGGCAATACATACCCGGACATGCTGCTTTTGGAGCCGTATCAGCGAGGATGTACAATAGTCGCGTGGCGAGCATGTGTTAGAAGCGCCGTTAAAGAGGCATGGTTGTGAACTCTCGGGGAGGCGGCAGGCGTTGCAGTGGGGCCATTTAAGTCACGGGCGTATGTTGTGTTGACACGTGAGGCCGCGTGGGTTCGAACGCGAAGTGAAAAGTGAATCCACAACAAACGCGTGCGTGTGTTTCTCAAGTCAGGTGTGCGATGCATGATGCGAGAAAAGTGTGGCAGCGAGGCATGGGTGTGACTACTTTCGGTTGAACCACGGTCATGAAGTCACGTGGGTGTGGCACTACGGGACACGTAAGTGTCACGTTGTGAGCGTGGGTGCGAATGCGCGAGGCACGACATTCAAGGCAGCGGAGGCGCGGACTTGCGGCTTGTTGAGAGTCGGGTATCAACCCTGCGTATGCCAAAATAATCGTTCGCGACCTTGCGTGTCAGTTATATTTTGTTGCAATTTGTTAGTTAACTCAGGGCGTCTTTAGTTTAGAAAAGATACTTTTTAGAAAGGGGACTGATTTTTTATACTCATGTCTTTGCTGCCTCCGATCTGTTTGTCTCTTGTCCTTTTTTTTGGCCTCTTGAGGGATTTCTTTGTTGGGTTGCTTGTTCTATTGCTTCCATCCCCTTGCTCGGTGTTCTTGGGACATGGTGCTGTTGGCCTTTATGTTTGGTGGCGTTACATTTGCGTGTCCGACAAATTGATGTAACATCCCAAAATTCTAAATTTTGGAATGTTATAAACAAATAGATAGTTTTGGCTGATTGTTTGATTGATTGGTGAAAGTGAGTGAATTGAAACTTTTGAAAGTTAAATGAGGGAATAAAGGACTTTCCCAAACTTTCATTTTGCTTTTATGATCTTGAATTCAAATTCTTTTCATCACAAAACCACGAGAAGATGACATGACTTCTTCCATTTATTTAAATGACAAGGGGTGTTGAAAATATTTGAATTTCATTTGAAAAATATTTTAATTCTGAAACTTTATGCAACTCAATGATTTTCCGGCGAAGATAAAAGACTTCCAAAACATATGAAATATGAGTTGGGAGTTTCAAAGAAATAAATTCAAAGTCCTTTGAATTATTTTCAATTGATTATTTGAGTTTTATTCAAATTATTTTCTCTAAAAATAAAATATTGGAAAATAGGGTAACATGATTCCCTACATCAGAAAAATGGAGAAATTAATTTGAAATCATTTTGGTATTTTTAAAATGATTTTTAGTGGATTTTATTAGGGCAGTAGCCTGTTTTTTTTTTGAATTTTGTGTATTTTATTTGAAGCTAGAATAAAGTTCATCATGTAGGAAATTTTTTGAAAATTTTGATATATTATTGCCTATATAATATATTTATTTATTTAGTTTTATTATTTTATTTGTCTCTTTAAATTTTTTTTTAAAAAAAGGAGGGCTTGGGCCAAACCCGCCAAATCATTGACGAAGGCCACAAAATAACGCACCACACACCTAGGGGAGGGCCCCAAGTTTCCTATTCTTTTGATTCCTAGTAGAATTTGACCCGTTTTTGTTATTCGTTTTTTTATTCTAAGTTCCTAATCCAATCATTTCTTGTCCCCCCCAAGCAAAACCCTCCCTCCCCAATATAAATACCCAAGCACCCCCCCTCAACACATCAAATCAACTCTCCCTCCTCTCCTCCTCCTCCGGGCCGCCGCCCCTCAGGCCCGCCGCCCCTCCTGCGCGCCGCCGCCCCCTCCCGGCCGCCGCCGCCCCCCGGCCGCCGTCGCCCTTCCGCCGCCCCCGCCTCCCCCACCCTGAGCCCTCGCCTCTTGAGGTACTAGCCCCCGGCGTCACGTTCTAGATCGTTTTCTAGATCGGTTTCCGTTCGTTTTCTAGATCGGTTTTTGTTTGGTTTCCTTTCAAACCCTAGATCATTTTCGCCGGTTTTTCTTTCGGTTTTGTTTAGCGGCGTTAGCTCGATAGATTTTTTTTTATTTTAATTTCCGTCTGGACCTATCGTAGTCCCTAATCTTCAAGCGATCAAACTTTTTACTTGAGTGGAATCCTGAAACCCGCCCCCTTCTTATGATCTCCTCTATCGATAATACAACTCAAACATGTTTTTGAAAGTTTTAAAATTTGAATTCAAACAGATTTGTATTTGAACTTCGTTTGATCATAACTTGAGTTTAGTAACTCCGATTTAGTTGATTCTTTTTGCTAATCAAGCTCTTGACCTAAACTTTCTGATAAGGCCAAATTCACATAATTTTGGTACTGTTAGAAATTGTTTATGCTGCAAGAGTTATTGATTTGGTTTGGCGTTTTCAATTGTTTTCTTCGTTCTTTAGATCTTTTGGTGATTGCTTATGTGTGGTTACTATTGCTTGATTACGATAGATTGACGAATGTGTGAGTAGAGCTATCAAGAGTTTTGAGTCGGATCATCTTCATCAACGACAAGTAACACTTTGATCATACTTTCTCATACCCAGTTTTATGCATTAGATCAAGCCCTCAAACACTTGCATGTTTAGGATCTAATTAAATTGTGGGATTGGAAGTAGACTGAGTGGTACCTATTTACTTATGAAACCTTAGGAGTTACTTCTCGTTTGCTTACTATGCCATGCTATGCTAGTAGGCGTGGATTGGGTGAGTGAATATCCATAGCGGATGTGAGATTGTTAATTAATGGTTTTATCTAAGGTGTAACCTAAACACACATCACAGGTGGATTGAGGCACATGGTTTCTATCGGGACTTGCTGTATTTCTTGGACGCCACCGGGCTCTAAGGGATCATAAGATTATTCAAAATGGAAACTTCGTGTAACATACAAGGCAATTATAGGCTCTGGCGTGATTGACTAAGTTGTGCGAACTCTTACGGGTAGGCTAGCTGATGTAGGGGATGTAGGTTAGTGCGGTCTACCCACATGTAAGGTGCTAAGCTTACGAAAGACTATGTCTAGGTCATCCATTTCTCAAACACCATGTGGTCGAGAGAACCAAGCGGGCCAGTCTGAGTCAATGAGGAAAAGTCCAAAACCTCTGAGTGTACAAACTAATCATAGTTAGCCGTGTCCCCGGTTATGGACATCTTGAGTATCTAGTTCTTGGATTATCATGTTGATCTCATCATGTTACTTCTAATTAATATTGTTGGGTTTAATGAGTACTTTTAATTGGGATTGAGAATCTTGTCAACCATTCTCAATGTTTAACTAACCACCATGATAGTTAAATAAAATTTATTCCTTTGAGTAAGGAAAAAATTGGCTTTATGCAAAAGCGTAACCATAGAGCTTTCCACCAGCCATATATGCATAGTATAGCTATTCTTTCATTACTCTCTATGTATTTACATTGCCAGCATATTCCATGTGACCCGTTTTGTTGCAACTTTTCATGTTGCGAATTTTAGAACGGCGAGTAAGTGATATGTTAGGATTACGATTTCTATACTCAACTTTGCGTTGGTGTTGATGAATCCACAACCTTGTTGCTCGCTATATTTTGGATCGAGGTAATAGTATTTCGTTATTTCATACATGTGATTTACCTCATTATAAATCCTTGAGAATCTGTGTGTGTCGACATACCGATCCAGGGATGACCGCGAAAGCACGAAGACTTGATCCATTAGATCGAATTAGCTACAATTGAGCGAATTTGTAAGTTCAAGTTTAGCTGCATAAGCTTTGAGTCACTTTTTCATTTACCTTTCCTCATCTTGATTTTCTACTTGCATCTACTTTCTACCTTGTTCTTCTGTCCTTGACACTTGATGTGTTAGTTGATCGTCCTCCTTGTTTTGCTCCTTTTGCACCTTGTTATGTTCTTCACATCTCCCTCGGCTAATTCCCGAGTTCTGTGTTCTTGATTTTGTTATTCTTTGCTTCCCTTCATGTTTGTTTTGTGTTGGTCCTGTTCTTCCTTCTTTCTTTTCACCTCCCTCACAGTTACAGATGCGGCTACGATTTCTTTAGTGTGGTTGCCATGTAAATCTGTTGTGTCTCCTAATGCTTGGTCCTGCTGACTTCAACGTCGTCTCTTCTTGAAAGCTCACTCTGTGAACAATGTCACAATTCTCTAAGTTGTTCGAAGAGATCAATCACGGCCGTTGTTTATGCTTTCCTTGTGTTCCTCATGCTTTCATATAATTCCTTCTCTTGTTTCTGCATTGGTGTCCAACCACTAGTCGTTATTCGGTATCTGTTTTGTTTAGTCTAGTACTTGTTTCAACATTTCTTCTATCCTTCGAATATTTCATATGATCTGTCTTTGGTGCATGACTAGTTCCTTGCTTCCACTGCGCTGGCTGTGCTTCGTCTGTCGCTTGGTTGGAGGTGGTAGTAGCTTGGTGGATTTCTTTGGTGCTCTGTTGGTGTCTTTGGTATCATCGTGTTGGAATCTGAAGGTGTTCTTTGTGTTGGCATAGAAGATCCTCTGTGCTGTTCCTTTCCATATGCGCATTGTTTCAGCATGATGGAATTAGTTAAATGAAGCCGTTTTACAAGGATAATGCATATATATTCAATAGGGCTATACCTGTATCTTGCCAAATTCATAGTCATCTGAGTGCGTGCTTTTCCGTTCGTTTCATATACTTTTCTGCTTCTTTTCCTTAGGCCACTCTCTTTTTAGGTGGTTTTGCTTTCATGATAACGATGTCTTGTCCATTTGTTGGCAATCTTCCTTTTTGTGTCGATTGACAGCGGCAGCGGCGATGAGGTACATTATTCTGGTCCTGCACCGTCATTGATATACTTTTGTTCTTTTCTTCTGTGGCAACAACCTTGTGCTTCTTCCATGTCTTTGGTCCTTCCCTAATACTTTAAACGATTACTGCAGAAATCCATCTTTGCCATTTCGGATAGTCCAAGTCCTTGACCATAATGACTTGTTTGCGAGAAGGTAGGGAGGTTGTTCCGAACAATGTTAATGGAAAAAATAAGGAAAAATGTTTTAAGCGATTTCTGTTTGATTGTTAATCATCTTGTTTCACCAATTTTTCTAGTTCTTTAAACATATCATCGTGATGGAAACCCATTTTCTTGAGGCCAAGTTCTGTGACCAATTCGGTCATTGTCTCGGTAAATCTTTGGCCTTGCTGTCTTTTCCGTACTATTTGGGTATCAAACACCTTGTGGATGCCTTCCTTTGTTATTGTGTTTCTTTCTGAATCAGCTTCAACCCAAGAACTTTATTTTCATGGTTTCTATGTCGGTTTGTACGTAGATGTGTCTGCAAGCGGTTTTGCGTATGGAGAGCTTTATTTGGCATCCTCTATGCTTCCAAACACTGCTTCCCTAACATCTTGTCAGTGGCGTTCCTCAAATAATTTCCATGCTTTATTGACATTATCAAATGCTGCTCCTGCCTTGATCTGCATTTGTCCTTATTTATTATTGCCTCTGTTCATCATCCGTTGGTGCTGCCAATTCTTTTCACTTGTCTTTCTTCTCTTTGTGGCATACGCCTTGTTTTTATCTGTTGAGAAGAGGGTTTTGTTATAGAGGATGGTGAGCGGTAGCAAAAATCTATAGAGAATATGGTTTTACATCATCGTTTACGCCTAATGGGCGCCACCGTTGTCCCACAATGGCGCCATCGCCCCTCTAATGACATCATCATCGTGTTTTGTGCCATCATAAATGCGTCGGGAGTATCACGCTTTGACTCTTTGCTGGCATCATCCTCGTCTTCTTCAACCGTTGTCTTTTGTTTTTCTTCTTAGCTTTATTTACATCATTGTCGGTAGCGATGGAACTGCTGGCGGGGTTATCGATAGAGGACTTGGCTGCTTTCTTTGCTTCAAGCTACCACCGTCGTTGATGAGTTGAGTTTGTCCTTTCTCTTGTCTTTTTCCTCTAGGAATGACATTCTTAGTTTCTGATTGCTCCTCTTTTCTCTGCTAGTCACTTGCTTTTGTTGCCCTCCTGCGGGGAAGCTAGTCTCAGCACTTCTCGAGTCTTAAGCTGTCCATGGTCTGCCGTTCTTTTTTCGGCGGGTGAGGAGAGATATACGGTTTCCTGGATATGAACTATTAAGTTAAGACAAAATCGTTTCAATATCTACTTCTCGTCACCTGATGATGATGTAACAAGGATTCAATGTCGAAAAAAATGGGATATAGTTTAGAAGTATGTCTTCCACGGCTGCACAAAAAAGATTAGAAGGTTAATCTACATAGATTCATAAGATAGCCCTTTTCTTTCATTTCATGACCTAAAAAAGCGATCAATCCATTGTTTCTTGTTATATCAAGTCTTCCCACTAACTCTTTGTTTAGCCAATCATTGATAGAAATTAGGATCGGTGTGAGAAGTATATGCTTTGTCAAGTCCATATCGGTTGAGGGAAGTCTTTTCATAGGAAAAATACACTACAAATGATAATACGTAAATTGGAGCAATAGCGTATGGTTTAGAGTGTAGATAAAATGTTCTAGGATGAATAATAATACACATAGTGTGTGAAAAATTTCATGAAGTGCAATTTCGAGTTTTGTGGGCGCAATTGGTTAACAATGCTGCTGCTACATAGTTTTTGTTATATGGATTGTGTGAGCCTTTTATAGTACCTTCTTTGCCTGACCAATTGTTCATAATTACCCTGTTTTCCTTATTACCAGTCCTTGCATAAAAATGCCAGTTAGCGGCGATAGAACCATAATTGAATTTCACAGCAAAAAGCGATGCATCCCGTCGACAAAAACATTGTCGGGAGGCACAAGTTGTTTCATGCTATAAGCACACAGCTAGATCTATTATTGGTGCCGCAGACGTTATCTGAAATGAGCACGTAATTTGAAAGAGGGCAACCAACGGATATATAGAATCTCTGTAAATACCAGGTTTGAATTTAGGATGCTCTCATGGTTTGAATCTAGGCGGTGTTCTAGATAGTTGGCATCTGTCGTTTTAGGAAAATTCCTTGCGAGTGGATTTGTGACGGGTGAGGTAGCATCCATTACTGCAGCGTGTGTACCTTATTTCAATTTTGCTAGAAAAGTCTAAGCAGACTTTTGGAAACAAATTTTGTGTGGCGGTTGGGTTCATGTCCGTCAAAAGAAATCGCTTTGATCGACACGTGGTAATGGAATGTAATGGATTAATATTTTTACCTTCGATTGCTTGTGAAGTTAAATGCATCCATCGGCTTGTTTTTGTCCTTGCTCTCTGTTGGTATCTCCTTGCGTGAGCGCAATTACGTCACCGTCGTCCGCCCGCCGCTTGGAAGGCAGAGTTTTGGATGCTTTCGCGAACATAGTTGTTGCTTGTATCTCGAAGTGGGTGGCGAACCACGATTTGATTTTTGGTTGATGCTGCTGGATTGGATAATGAGGCAGAAAGAAAACGAGGGTGCTCAGAGAGGGAACTGGTGAAGTGTTAAAGAGATTTTCGGTGCAACAAAAAGCAAGAAAAGGAGGAGAGAGAGGAAATGGTCGAACCGTCTGATCTTAGACCGTCCGTCTGGACATCAAGATTGGTGCAATTTTACGTGGGCTTTGATGGTCTTGTTTTTCCTTGCTTGCTCAACTGCGGAACATTTTTTATTTTAGTGTGGTGACATCCAGGGCCAGTGTGACTCTGTATATTACATGAGGCACATTGAGTGGAAGAGGCATAGGCATGGTGTGGTATTATGTAGAGTCACGCTCAAATCGTGTTTGGTTCGAGAATAATTCCGTCGACTTCGATCAGATGGAGAAGCATGGCGTTAATTGCAGAAAGGCCTGTATTTGGTTGAAGTCATGGTGAACACCCATGTTTTACTCTGTGAGCCGCAGAATGGACTATTCGAGAGCGCTGGTGTTATATATTCTTAGCCCAGTCATGGGTCCCAGGAAGGCACGACATGGTATCCTGTATTTGTGTTGAAATGATTCCGTTGACTTCGTTGAAGAAGAGCCGGGCATGAATGCCATGAGGGCATGGTTGAGTGCATCGACATCACGTTTCGCCGTTTATGTAAACATAGCGGAATGGGTTTAGATGTTAGCGCTAAAGTTTACTTTAAAGTAAACTTTAAGCGTTGCTATCTAAACTCAAAAACACCGTCGGGTTAGTTCCTTAGCATTTAGGCGCACATACGCGTGGATGTAGAAGCGCGGTATTCAAAGAAAAGCATGGCGATGCCATGTTTTCAAGCAAAACCGGACTGAAGTCCGTTAGCCGCAGTTACGTACTAAGTAGCATCATGACTTGTACTCATAAGCCGTGGACTTTCGTGCCTCTTGGCAATAATTCCGTCGACTTCGATCGTGAGCAAGGCGTTCGGCACACAAAACGCCGTCGATTCGTTCCTTTGTTAGGCGCGAGGAGCGCATGGATGTAGAAAACCACGGTTTTCAAGAAAGAACACACATCACGATGCCATGTTTTCCAAGAAAAACACGGTCCTGGCCAAATATAGCGCAGTTACGTACTAAATGGCGTCGACTTGTACTCATAAACGCATGGACTTTTCGTGCCTCTTGGCAATATTTTTGAGTCCGAAACCTTTGGCGTCTCGTCGCACAAAGGCATAGTGCTGTTTTATCTGAGCACACTCTCCCCTATTTGTTTGAATGCTTCGTCGACTCGTTGGAGCCAGAAACACGGCGGTCAGCCGCGAGCATATGGACTACGTGCAACGATCGAGTCACATTACCATCGGTGTATTCTTTTGGTATTTGAAATGATCGCACTCCTCATTCTGTTGAAGGCAATGGGCGTGAATCTGCGGAGCAAGTCTTCTTATTAGCAGTCACGTTCGTTTCTTTAGTTGTGGTAACTTCGGCGGAATGGGTTAAGATGCGAACACTCCTTTGTTGAAGCTGTTTTGAAAGCTTCTTTCCTTGTTTTCAAAAACCGATCACGGTTCTTTTGTTGTTGTGTAGTAATTTCGATAAAGGCATTGACTCGTCGATGGAAGTCATAGGCATGGTCGCGGTATTATATAGAGTCACGCTAATACGTGTTTGTGTACCTTGTATTGTAATGACGTCTTGATGAAGGTGTATGCGTTCGTGGCACGTGTTGGCGGTGTTTGGTCCGCAGACGCGGGCTTGCATCAACGATTTCATGGTGTAGTTTTATATGGAGTCACGTTGGCGTGTATTTGTTGTTGATGTTCCATTGACTCTTTGATAAATATGCCGCCTGCGTGAATCCATGGAGGGCATGGATTCGTCTTTCCGTAGTCCGCGTTAAATGCGTTTATCATGGAATGAAGGAGGAGGATGGGTAAAAGGCATCTTTGCGCGCAATAAATCCGCGCTCCCATGTGTTTGTGTTAGAATAATTGGTCGACTTCGTCGTGGAGAAACGCGGTGTTCAACCACAAAACGCGTCGAGGTTACGTTCCTTGCTTGTTAGGCGCCGCGAGCGTGGATGTAGAAGCACGGTTTTCAGAAAACGCACATCATGATGCCATGTTTTCAAGCAAAACACGGGCACAAGTCCGTATATGCGATTACGTACTAAGTAGCGTCATGACTTGTACTCAGCAGCGTGGACTTTCGGCGCCTCTTGGCAATAATTCCGTCGACTACGTTCGGCGGAGAAACGCAGGCGTTCAGCCCACAAAACGCAGGTTACGTTCCTTACTTGTTAGGCGCCTGAGACGCGTGGATGTAGAAACACGGTTTTCAAGAAAATGCACATCCACGATGCCATGTTTTCAAGCAAAACACGGTCCTGAAGTCCGTATAGCCGGTTACTGTACTAATGGCGTCATGACTTGTACTCATAAGCGCATGGACTTTCGTGCCTCTTGGCAATATTTAAGATCCACGAACGGCGTCGTCGCACAAAGCATGGTGCTGTTTTATACGAACACACTCTCCCCTGTTTACATCTCGAATACTTACATCGACTTGTTCAGCAAGAGCGGCGGCGGTCCGTACGAGCATATGGTTTACATACGCCTGATCGAGTCACATTACCATCGGTGTATTCTTTTGGTATTTTGAAATGATCGCTCACTCATTACATTGGAAGGAATGGGCGAATCCTGCGGAGCAAGTCTTCTTAATGCTTGAGTCACGTTCGTTTCTTTGGTTGGGGTAACCCAGCGAATGGGTTCGAATCGAACACTAACTGTTGAAGCTGTTTTGAAAGCTTCTTTCCTTGTTTTCAAAAGCAGATCACGGTTCTTTGTTGTTGTTGTGTGTATACTCGATAAAGGCATTGACTTCGATCTAATGGAAGTCATAGGCATGAGTGTGGTATTATATAGTGTCACGCTCAAATGCGTGTTTTGTGTACCTAGTATTGTAATGGCCTTGATGAAGGCGTGTACGTTAAATTGGCTTTTACGTGTTGGCGGTGTTTGGTCTGAACCAGGGCTTACATCAACATTTCATGGTGTAGTTTATATGGAGTCACGTTCGCATGTATTTGTGTTGAAATGATTCCGTTGACTCTTTGATAAATATGAAGCGCATGCGTGAATCCCATGAGAGCAAGGATTACGTATTTCCGTAGTCACGTTTATGCGTTTATTGTGGAATGAAGGCAGGATGGGTAAAGGCATCTTTGCCGCGCAATATGAAGTCCGCTCCATGTGTTTGTGTTCGAGATAATTTAAATCGAAACTCGTCGCGAAGAGCGCAGCGTTCAGCCCACAAGAGCACGTCGAGGTTAGTTTCCTTGCTTGTTAGGCGCTAAATGCGTGGATGTAGGAGCACTGCGGTTTTCAAGAACACACATCATGATGCCATGTTTTTCAAGAAACCACGGGCACGAAGTCCAATATAATACCAGTTCGTACTAAAATATCGTCATGACTTGTACTCATAAACACGTGGACTTCGTGCCTCTTGGCAATAATTCCGTCGACTTCGTCGGCGGAGAAGCCGCAGAACGTTCAGCCCACAAAGGCACCGTCGAGTTCGTTTCCTTATTAGCAGCGCAGGCGGCGTGGATGTAGAAACCGCGGTTTTCAGAAAAAACGCACATCATGATGCCATGTTTGCAAGCAAAACACGGGCACGAAATGTATATGCGGTTACATACTAGTAGCATCATGACTTGTACTCATAAGCGTGGACTTTGTGCCTCTTAGCAATATTTGGTCACAAGCAGCGTCGTCCCACAAAACGTGGTGCTGTTTATCTGAGCACTGCCCCTGTTTCTGTTTGAATACTTCATCGACTTCGTTGGACCGAAGGCATAGCGGTCAACAGCAAGAGCATTTGGTTGCATTCACCTTGCAGTCAGTCACATTACCATCGGTGTATTCTTTTGGTATTTGAAATGATCGCACTCACTCATTCTGTTGGAGAGGAATGGGCGTAGATCCTCTGACGATCTTCTTATTAGCGAGTCACGTTCGTTTCTTTAGTTAGGTAACCAGCCGGAATGTGTTTAGATCTGAACACTCTTTGTTGAAGCTGTTTTGAAAGCTTCTTTCCTTGTTTTCAAAAAGCGATTCTTCGGTTCTTTGTTATTTGTTGTTGTTTGTAGTACTCGATAAAGGCATTGACTCGATCGATGGAGAGTCATAGGCAGGTAATGGTATTATATAAGTCATGCTTTCGTATGTTTGTACCTAGTATTGTAATGGCGTACTAATGAAGGCGTAATACGTTACATGGCTTTTACGTGTTGGCAGTGTTTGGTCAGGACGGGCATCAACAGTTTCATGGTGTAGTTTTATATAGAGTCACGTTAGCGTTGTATTTGTTGTGAAATGATTCCGTTGACTCTTTGATAAATATAAACGCATACGTGAAACCCAGAGGGCATGGATTACGTCTTTCCGTAGTCACGTTAAATGCGTTTATCGTGGAATGAAGGCAGGATGGGTAAAGGCATGCTGCGCAATATAATCACGCTCCCATGTGTTTGTGTTCCGAATAATTGCGTCGACTCGATCGGCGGAGCAGGCGTTCAGCCCACAAAGGCACGTCGAGGTTCGTTCCTTGCTTGTTAAGCGCCTGAGGCGTGGATGTAGAAGCATAGTTTTCAGAAAGAACACATCCGCGATGCCATGTTTTTCATAAAACCACGGGCCTGAAGTGCAGCATAACCCGATTACGTACTAAGTAGCGTCATGACTTGTACTTTCGAAGCGTGGACTTCGTGCCTCTTGGCAATATTTGGTCCGCAGCATTTGGCGTCGTCCCACAAGGCATGGTGCTGTTTATCGAGCACACTCGCCCCTGGTTACATTTGAATGCTTACATCGACTCGTTGGGACAGATGCCTGACGGTCGGTGACGAAGGCATATGGTTGCATACGCCGCAGTCGAGCCACATTACCATCGATTGTATTCTTTTGTTATTTTGAAATCGCACTCACTCATTGTTGGAGAGGAATGGGCGTGAATCCTGCGAGGCAAGTCTTCTTATTAGCAGTCACGTTCGTTTCTTTAGTTAGAGGTAACCCAAAGGAATGAGTTCGAATCACGAACACTCCCTTTATTGAAGCTGTTTTGAAAGCTACTTTCCTTGTTTTCAAAAAGCATAGTCACGGTTCTTTGTTGTTGTTGTTGTGTGTAGTACTCGATAAAGGCATTTTCGATCGATGGAGAGTCATAGGCATGGTGTGGTATTATATAGAGTCCGCTCATACGTGTTTGTGTACCTAGTATTGTAATGATGTCTTGATGAAGGCATATCGTTAAATGGCTTTACGTGTTAGCGGTGTTTGGTCCACGGAACACGAACTTGCATCGAACATTTCATGGTGTAGTTTTATGGAGTCACGTTGGCGTGTATTTGTGTTGAAATGATTCCTGACTCTTTGATAATATAAACGCATGCGTGAATGAAAGGCAGGATAGGTTTAGATGTTAATGCTAGCTGTTTACTTTGTAGTGGCGATTCAAGAGTCGAGTTGTTTAAAAGCGTAAGTTCCTTGTTTTCAAAAGCCCGCAGTTGTCTTGAGTTCGTCATACTTCTTTTATTAGAAACGCAGGCGTGAAGTGAATATAAAGCGCGGACAATGACTTATGCCAGCGATGGCGTGGACTTCGTGCAGTGTTAAAGGTCGCGAGCACGGGCATGAAGCTAAAGGCATGCTGCGTATAATATAAGTCACATTCCCGTTTATTCGAGTTGAATGATTTAAATCGACTCAGGGCGGAAAACGCAGACGTTCAGCCCACAAAACCACCGTCGAGTTCTTTCCTTAATTGAGGTCAGTGGAACTGGTTCGGTGTGAACACCTTTATACTCATGTGAGGCGGGCCTATTGAGAGGCGGTGTGGTTTATTCTCGCGCGGTCATGGGTCCCGGAAGGCACGGCATGGAATTGTGTAGAGTGATGTTAGTTTGTCTTGGTGTCCCAAGTGATTGTTGAATCATTGCCTTTGAAAAGCACAACTATGAAGCCGGGACAGATAACATGGGATATACCCAGCGGTGTAAACCGGCGGAAGTTAACGGCCGATCAGGGCAACTCACCCCGGTAACCGCCCGAACTTGGCGGTTCACGGCTACTGCTTCGGTCTTAGCGGTTCATTAGTAACCGGCCGGCGGATCGGAAGGCAGTTCAACTATTATGGGCGGTTTAGAGGAAAGGCATGAGAATATTTTACAAGGAGTTAAGACCAGGACTTGTATCAGGTTTGTATTAGAGATAGAATAGTCCTAATCCTAATAGGACTCCACATGTAAACCGCCCTTCAACATATAAGGAGGGCAGGGCTCCCCAAAGAGGACAGGTTCCTAAGTTGGACAAGTTAGGTTTAGACAATAGCTCTCGAGTTAGAGCTCTCATGTAGCGATCATCATCATCAATATCAATGAAGCGGGCGTGAGCTTTTACCTCCAAGTGAGGGCGAACCTGGGTAAAACCTCGCGTCTCTCGTCCCGCTCAACCCCTCTCAAGCTACCGCATAGTCGTTGGCCTCGACTAAGTCCTAACACTAAGGACATCTGCAGTGGCGATTCGACGGTTTAGCGCCACCGTGGGAGCCCTTGCACAGGTGATGAGTTCTTGGAGGATATCTCTAGGGGATCGAGTTTGCAATTTTTTATATGAAGATTTTACAATCAGCGAGATTGAAGTCGAAGAAAGATAGGGTTAGCCTACTCTTTGCCGCGCTTGTGGAAACAACTCTCCGATGCGAGATTAATCTGATCAATAAAAGTTTTGGCGTGGGCAGACAATCCATCAAGTCGTCAAATCCTTGAGACCGCCAACCTGTTGAAATCTGATTAGGCGTGGCTCTTTGTTATCTCCGGTATCTGATCTAAACTCAGATCGAGGTTGGAAAGTACTGCTGCTGCGAGGCGAGATCGACGGGGAGTTCTAGCGGGCAGTCCGAGTTCCTTTGCTCCAAGCGACCCATGCACTTTCTGTTGTCAATACATTGACCAAGTCAAGTGCTAGTCACGTAAGAAAAAGTGGAGAAAAGATTCCGCCGAGGCGCCCTGCGCCCGTTCACATGGGCTGCTAGCCCGTTTGGCCTTGCAACCGTTGCAAGTGGCGCTGAGGCCTCTTGTGTCGAGCCGGCGCCCGCGCCCTCGCCGCGGCGCCCGTTTCCACCCGTTCCGACCCAAAGCGGCAACCGCCGAGCATAGCTCTCGCTTCCATCTGCGAAGAACCGGCCGACCTCCGGCCCCACCTGCGGCATAACCCGCCGTCGATCCACGTTGACTCGCTGTCTTCATAGCCGCGCCGAAGCGGCCAGCCGGTGCCTGCGTACGCTGCCGCCTTAACGCTCGCCTCCGTGTTACTCGGCGGAGAAACGCCATAGCCGTAGCCCGCTACCATCGAAACGCCGCTGTAAACTCCCCCACCGCCAGTATTTGCCGGCCAGACCGTTTCGCCCGATCCACCAGCTAAAACGCTGTCGTGACCCGCCTGCGCTTGCGAACGCCGGCCAGCCTCTTCTCTCTATTGAGGTGCGCCTTGAGCTGGCCGTGCTGCCCGATGGCAGCATAGCGAGGCTCCCATGGACCGTCTGCCGCCTCCAAAGCGAAGGCGGACTGGTCGAGTAGAAGTCAGGTGATTCAATACAGCCCTGGTTCTCCTCGCCACCGGTGTCAACATACTTGGCCCGATTTTGACCACGAACGCCCGCTTACATCCGGCGGGGCACGTTGAACCGGCCTGCTGATTTTTCGGCCTTCTGCCCGTTGTGAGCCTCTACAATTCTGCGAGGTGTTTTGAAGCAACTTGTATGACATGGTTGCGTGCAAGGCCTTTCAGTTTTGCAGCGATCACGAAATCCATCAAATTCACGTAGGTGGTATGATCGAAAAGGGTGCAGCTTGTGTATGTCAACCTTCTCAAACTCTCCTTTGACTCCAAGTGTGAGAACGAGAGAAAGAGTTTCAAGACTTTCAAGCTGCACCTTGAGACTCGGTTATCAAATTACAATGATCAAAATTCTCGAGAGGTTATCTCGGCGCTACTTATGGATCGCCGGTCGTGCGGATAGATCGGTGATATTCATCTAAGTATATTTTATCGACACATTGTTTTTTATCAAGAACAATTTATCTTTCTTAGTGATGCACAATGTTTTTATGCAGGATAGTTATTTATGACAAGGGTATTGTTATACGCGCGGACATGGGCGCATGCAGCATAATTTTGTACTAGAGTTCCTCGAGCCATGCTGCTCGGCGGATACATCATGAAATTCCGCCCGCTGTTGGTTTACATCCGTCCGCATCGCGGCGACTCATCGTCCGCGGTTTACAAATATCACGGCGATTCACCCATCCGCACCGACTTACCACCTGCAGCCGGTTCACCGTGATTGATTTTAGCTGCACGTGGTGATCATTAACTCCACGGCGGATTATTTCGGCTGCACATCAGGTGATATCCATCTAAAAATATTTTATTAGTGCATATTATTTTTGTCAAAAGCGGTTTATCTTTGCCTTGGTACGCAATATTGTATGCGGGACAATTATTCATTATAAGCGCGGTTTATACCATGGAGTACAAGCCTGCGGCAGCGTCACGCCGGTGTTACGTCCATGCCACATTACGGTGAATGGGCCGTGCAGGCGCATATACGGCCCGTTTACATCAGCTGCGGGACCGTGCCGCGTTGACTTCGCCCGTCCGTGCCGGTTCACGACACAGGTGCGATCTTCCCGTTCGCACGGTTCACAATGCCACGGCCGACTCATCTATCCGAGCTGTCTCTACGATGTGCGATGCGTTTTTGTCGTCCGTCTCGGCGGCCGGTCTACATCAACATCCAGGACGCTTTTGTCTACATGAGCTGTTTATGAGTATGAGCAAGTCCGGCTTGGTAGCCGGTTTCTTTCAACAAAGGAGGCAAATTATCATATACAATCGCGCCGTTTACCTTTGGATGGCTCAATGGGCGAGGCGCACAAATCGCCGCCACTACGGTTTGGTTAACCCGGATCGCCGATTGGAAGGAACCATTGGCGAAATTCTTGACATGGCTCATACGGGATCATTTTAAACCATGCAGTCATCACAACCTTCACGTGGTTGCGTCGTGTTATCAACACCAATAGGTCGTGAACCACCAAATATGGAAGTTTCGCCAACTCTCGAGTCACCTTGAGACTCGAGGCTCACGATGGCGCGACTAAGCAAATCTTGCGGCAAATTTAAGAACAGGGGCGATGGAGGAAAGATAACCGGTCGAGGCTCTTTGTTGTTGAAGGCGATCGAGAAAATTTCCGGCTTAATAAGTATATGTGATTACAAAATCCGGCTCAAGCAAAGTTCCGGATCATCGGAAAAGTTCGGTTTAAAATCCGGCTCAAGGAGTCGATCTGAAGCTCTCAAGTGCTCGGAGTTTAACATCGGTTCAAGGGAAGATATCTCCCACAAAGCTTTGAAGCTCAATATCGGTTCAAATCCGGTTCAAGAAGGATTATCTCTTGCAAAAGTTAAAGGGTGCCAGGACTGCTGCCATGATCTTGTAGTTCAAACATGGGTAGCATGCCTTGTTGACTTATCATATTATTGATCACTTGGGGCTTGGTCATATAAAGACCATAGTCACACCTCTTGATCGGTAGCAATGCCTGATGTACTTAGAGGCCTTGTGGGTATGAACCTCATACACCATTTGGTGGTAGCCACAACATCACTTGAGGGACTTGGGTCACGTCTGAACCATAGTCATGCCTCTTGATCGGCCTAATAGTGCCACGGCATCACAGGGCTTTGGTGAACCAGACCATCGCTACACCTCTTGATCGGTAATGCCAATGCATCATTTGGGGACCTGGCTGAACCGCCAGCTCGCCCAACTTTTTGGGGGCTTGGTGGTAATCCGACCATGGTAATGCCTCTTGGTCGGCTCAAGCCTCATTGCAATGGTTTATATTTGCCTTTGCAGAATTTTGTTCTCTTTAAATTATTTCTTTTGTTGTGTTTTCAAACCCGACATTATTAATCCAGTTCAAACTGTCAATTACAAATTGGCGAACCACGGTCAAATCTAATCCGGAGACTATTTGCGGTTTGATTTTATTACCATCTTATTATGGAGTAAACGGTTGTTCATTAACGGCGAATTTCAATTACAAGTTGTCAATACATGATCAAATATGATCCGGAGACTATCAGGATGCGGTTAGACTACAGTGTGATATTATATGGTTAAACGGTGTTTATCACTTCCGTCGGATTTATCATCAACGACACGATATGAAGGAGTTATCATTACTCCAAGATTGGGTTATCACTTTTGCTACATAAAGTTGGTCAAACCAGCAATGATTCAATATCCTGAACCCGATATCATATTATAATGAGTGCGACCTTTGAAACTGCCAATTATACATCAGCAGTTGAAGGTGCAAAGCTTTTATTCATTATATTGAAGAATTCTGCTTGCTGGGTTGGTAAAAGCACAAAATCTTAACCTTGTGGGCGTGGATTGACCGAAGGCCACAAATAACGCACCACACACCTAGGGGCAGGGCCCCAAGTTTCCTATTCTTTTACGATTCCTAGTAGAATTTGACCCCGTTTTGTTATTCGTTTTTATTCTAAGTTCCTAATCCTAATCATTCTTGTCCCCAAAGCAAACCCTCCCTCCCCAATATAAATACCCAAGCACCCCCCTCAACACATCAAATCAACTCTCCTCTCCTCTCTCCTCCTCGCAGCAGCAGTGCCGCCCCTTCAGGCCATGCCGCCCCTCCTGCGCGCCGCCGCGCCCCTCATGGCCTGCCGCCGCCTCACCAGCGCCGCCGTCGCCCTTGCCGCCGCGCCCGCTCGCCGCCACCTGAGCCCTCGCCTCTTGAGGTACTATTGTGCCCAGCGTCACGTTTTCTAGATCGTTTTCTAGATCGGTTTCCGTTCAGATTTTCTAGATCAGTTTTTTGTTTGTTTCCTTTCGAAACCTAGATCATTTTCGCGGTTTTTCTTTCCGGTTTTGTTTAGCGGCGTTAGCTCGATAGATTTTTCTTTATTTTAATTTCGTCTGGACCTATCGTAGTCCCTAATCTTCAAGCGATCATAACTTTTTACTAAATGAGTGAATCCTTGAAACCAACGCCCACTTCTTCGTTATGATCTCCTCTATCGATAATACAACTCAAACATGTTTTTGAAAGTTTTAAAATTTGAATTCAAACAGATTTGTATTTGAACTTCGTTTGATCATAACTTGAGTTTAGTAACTCCGATTTAGTTGATTCTTTTTGCTAATCAAGCTCTTGACCTAAACTTTCTGATAAGGCCAAATTCACATAATTTTGGTACTGTTAGAAATTGTTTATGCTGCAAGAGTTATTGATTTGGTTTGGCGTTTTCAATTGTTTTCTTCGTTCTTTAGATCTTTTGGTGATTGCTTATGTGTGGTTACTATTGCTTGATTACGATAGATTGACGAATGTGTGAGTAGAGCTATCAAGAGTTTTGAGTCGGATCATCTTCATCAACGACAAGTAACACTTTGATCATACTTTCTCATACCCAGTTTTATGCATTAGATCAAGCCCTCAAACACTTGCATGTTTAGGATCTAATTAAATTGTGGGATTGGAAGTAGACTGAGTGGTACCTATTTACTTATGAAACCTTAGGAGTTACTTCTCGTTTGCTTACTATGCCATGCTATGCTAGTAGGCGTGGATTGGGTGAGTGAATATCCATAGCGGATGTGAGATTGTTAATTAATGGTTTTATCTAAGGTGTAACCTAAACACACATCACAGGTGGATTGAGGCACATGGTTTCTATCGGGACTTGCTGTATTTCTTGGACGCCACCGGGCTCTAAGGGATCATAAGATTATTCAAAATGGAAACTTCGTGTAACATACAAGGCAATTATAGGCTCTGGCGTGATTGACTAAGTTGTGCGAACTCTTACGGGTAGGCTAGCTGATGTAGGGGATGTAGGTTAGTGCGGTCTACCCACATGTAAGGTGCTAAGCTTACGAAAGACTATGTCTAGGTCATCCATTTCTCAAACACCATGTGGTCGAGAGAACCAAGCGGGCCAGTCTGAGTCAATGAGGAAAAGTCCAAAACCTCTGAGTGTACAAACTAATCATAGTTAGCCGTGTCCCCGGTTATGGACATCTTGAGTATCTAGTTCTTGGATTATCATGTTGATCTCATCATGTTACTTCTAATTAATATTGTTGGGTTTAATGAGTACTTTTAATTGGGATTGAGAATCTTGTCAACCATTCTCAATGTTTAACTAACCACCATGATAGTTAAATAAAATTTATTCCTTTGAGTAAGGAAAAAATTGGCTTTATGCAAAAGCGTAACCATAGAGCTTTCCACCAGCCATATATGCATAGTATAGCTATTCTTTCATTACTCTCTATGTATTTACATTGCCAGCATATTCCATGTGACCCGTTTTGTTGCAACTTTTCATGTTGCGAATTTTAGAACGGCGAGTAAGTGATATGTTAGGATTACGATTTCTATACTCAACTTTGCGTTGGTGTTGATGAATCCACAACCTTGTTGCTCGCTATATTTTGGATCGAGGTAATAGTATTTCGTTATTTCATACATGTGATTTACCTCATTATAAATCCTTGAGAATCTGTGTGTGTCGACATACCGATCCAGGGATGACCGCGAAAGCACGAAGACTTGATCCATTAGATCGAATTAGCTACAATTGAGCGAATTTGTAAGTTCAAGTTTAGCTGCATAAGCTTTGAGTCACTTTTTCATTTACCTTTCCTCATCTTGATTTTCTACTTGCATCTACTTTCTACCTTGTTCTTCTGTCCTTGACACTTGATGTGTTAGTTGATCGTCCTCCTTGTTTTGCTCCTTTTGCACCTTGTTATGTTCTTCACATCTCCCTCGGCTAATTCCCGAGTTCTGTGTTCTTGATTTTGTTATTCTTTGCTTCCCTTCATGTTTGTTTTGTGTTGGTCCTGTTCTTCCTTCTTTCTTTTCACCTCCCTCACAGTTACAGATGCGGCTACGATTTCTTTAGTGTGGTTGCCATGTAAATCTGTTGTGTCTCCTAATGCTTGGTCCTGCTGACTTCAACGTCGTCTCTTCTTGAAAGCTCACTCTGTGAACAATGTCACAATTCTCTAAGTTGTTCGAAGAGATCAATCACGGCCGTTGTTTATGCTTTCCTTGTGTTCCTCATGCTTTCATATAATTCCTTCTCTTGTTTCTGCATTGGTGTCCAACCACTAGTCGTTATTCGGTATCTGTTTTGTTTAGTCTAGTACTTGTTTCAACATTTCTTCTATCCTTCGAATATTTCATATGATCTGTCTTTGGTGCATGACTAGTTCCTTGCTTCCACTGCGCTGGCTGTGCTTCGTCTGTCGCTTGGTTGGAGGTGGTAGTAGCTTGGTGGATTTCTTTGGTGCTCTGTTGGTGTCTTTGGTATCATCGTGTTGGAATCTGAAGGTGTTCTTTGTGTTGGCATAGAAGATCCTCTGTGCTGTTCCTTTCCATATGCGCATTGTTTCAGCATGATGGAATTAGTTAAATGAAGCCGTTTTACAAGGATAATGCATATATATTCAATAGGGCTATACCTGTATCTTGCCAAATTCATAGTCATCTGAGTGCGTGCTTTTCCGTTCGTTTCATATACTTTTCTGCTTCTTTTCCTTAGGCCACTCTCTTTTTAGGTGGTTTTGCTTTCATGATAACGATGTCTTGTCCATTTGTTGGCAATCTTCCTTTTTGTGTCGATTGACAGCGGCAGCGGCGATGAGGTACATTATTCTGGTCCTGCACCGTCATTGATATACTTTTGTTCTTTTCTTCTGTGGCAACAACCTTGTGCTTCTTCCATGTCTTTGGTCCTTCCCTAATACTTTAAACGATTACTGCAGAAATCCATCTTTGCCATTTCGGATAGTCCAAGTCCTTGACCATAATGACTTGTTTGCGAGAAGGTAGGGAGGTTGTTCCGAACAATGTTAATGGAAAAAATAAGGAAAAATGTTTTAAGCGATTTCTGTTTGATTGTTAATCATCTTGTTTCACCAATTTTTCTAGTTCTTTAAACATATCATCGTGATGGAAACCCATTTTCTTGAGGCCAAGTTCTGTGACCAATTCGGTCATTGTCTCGGTAAATCTTTGGCCTTGCTGTCTTTTCCGTACTATTTGGGTATCAAACACCTTGTGGATGCCTTCCTTTGTTATTGTGTTTCTTTCTGAATCAGCTTCAACCCAAGAACTTTATTTTCATGGTTTCTATGTCGGTTTGTACGTAGATGTGTCTGCAAGCGGTTTTGCGTATGGAGAGCTTTATTTGGCATCCTCTATGCTTCCAAACACTGCTTCCCTAACATCTTGTCAGTGGCGTTCCTCAAATAATTTCCATGCTTTATTGACATTATCAAATGCTGCTCCTGCCTTGATCTGCATTTGTCCTTATTTATTATTGCCTCTGTTCATCATCCGTTGGTGCTGCCAATTCTTTTCACTTGTCTTTCTTCTCTTTGTGGCATACGCCTTGTTTTTATCTGTTGAGAAGAGGGTTTTGTTATAGAGGATGGTGAGCGGTAGCAAAAATCTATAGAGAATATGGTTTTACATCATCGTTTACGCCTAATGGGCGCCACCGTTGTCCCACAATGGCGCCATCGCCCCTCTAATGACATCATCATCGTGTTTTGTGCCATCATAAATGCGTCGGGAGTATCACGCTTTGACTCTTTGCTGGCATCATCCTCGTCTTCTTCAACCGTTGTCTTTTGTTTTTCTTCTTAGCTTTATTTACATCATTGTCGGTAGCGATGGAACTGCTGGCGGGGTTATCGATAGAGGACTTGGCTGCTTTCTTTGCTTCAAGCTACCACCGTCGTTGATGAGTTGAGTTTGTCCTTTCTCTTGTCTTTTTCCTCTAGGAATGACATTCTTAGTTTCTGATTGCTCCTCTTTTCTCTGCTAGTCACTTGCTTTTGTTGCCCTCCTGCGGGGAAGCTAGTCTCAGCACTTCTCGAGTCTTAAGCTGTCCATGGTCTGCCGTTCTTTTTTCGGCGGGTGAGGAGAGATATACGGTTTCCTGGATATGAACTATTAAGTTAAGACAAAATCGTTTCAATATCTACTTCTCGTCACCTGATGATGATGTAACAAGGATTCAATGTCGAAAAAAATGGGATATAGTTTAGAAGTATGTCTTCCACGGCTGCACAAAAAAGATTAGAAGGTTAATCTACATAGATTCATAAGATAGCCCTTTTCTTTCATTTCATGACCTAAAAAAGCGATCAATCCATTGTTTCTTGTTATATCAAGTCTTCCCACTAACTCTTTGTTTAGCCAATCATTGATAGAAATTAGGATCGGTGTGAGAAGTATATGCTTTGTCAAGTCCATATCGGTTGAGGGAAGTCTTTTCATAGGAAAAATACACTACAAATGATAATACGTAAATTGGAGCAATAGCGTATGGTTTAGAGTGTAGATAAAATGTTCTAGGATGAATAATAATACACATAGTGTGTGAAAAATTTCATGAAGTGCAATTTCGAGTTTTGTGGGCGCAATTGGTTAACAATGCTGCTGCTACATAGTTTTTGTTATATGGATTGTGTGAGCCTTTTATAGTACCTTCTTTGCCTGACCAATTGTTCATAATTACCCTGTTTTCCTTATTACCAGTCCTTGCATAAAAATGCCAGTTAGCGGCGATAGAACCATAATTGAATTTCACAGCAAAAAGCGATGCATCCCGTCGACAAAAACATTGTCGGGAGGCACAAGTTGTTTCATGCTATAAGCACACAGCTAGATCTATTATTGGTGCCGCAGACGTTATCTGAAATGAGCACGTAATTTGAAAGAGGGCAACCAACGGATATATAGAATCTCTGTAAATACCAGGTTTGAATTTAGGATGCTCTCATGGTTTGAATCTAGGCGGTGTTCTAGATAGTTGGCATCTGTCGTTTTAGGAAAATTCCTTGCGAGTGGATTTGTGACGGGTGAGGTAGCATCCATTACTGCAGCGTGTGTACCTTATTTCAATTTTGCTAGAAAAGTCTAAGCAGACTTTTGGAAACAAATTTTGTGTGGCGGTTGGGTTCATGTCCGTCAAAAGAAATCGCTTTGATCGACACGTGGTAATGGAATGTAATGGATTAATATTTTTACCTTCGATTGCTTGTGAAGTTAAATGCATCCATCGGCTTGTTTTTGTCCTTGCTCTCTGTTGGTATCTCCTTGCGTGAGCGCAATTACGTCACCGTCGTCCGCCCGCCGCTTGGAAGGCAGAGTTTTGGATGCTTTCGCGAACATAGTTGTTGCTTGTATCTCGAAGTGGGTGGCGAACCACGATTTGATTTTTGGTTGATGCTGCTGGATTGGATAATGAGGCAGAAAGAAAACGAGGGTGCTCAGAGAGGGAACTGGTGAAGTGTTAAAGAGATTTTCGGTGCAACAAAAAGCAAGAAAAGGAGGAGAGAGAGGAAATGGTCGAACCGTCTGATCTTAGACCGTCCGTCTGGACATCAAGATTGGTGCAATTTTACGTGGGCTTTGATGGTCTTGTTTTTCCTTGCTTGCTCAACTGCGGAACATTTTTTATTTTAGTGTGGTGACATCCAGGGCCAGTGTGACTCTGTATATTACATGAGGCACATTGAGTGGAAGAGGCATAGGCATGGTGTGGTATTATGTAGAGTCACGCTCAAATCGTGTTTGGTTCGAGAATAATTCCGTCGACTTCGATCAGATGGAGAAGCATGGCGTTAATTGCAGAAAGGCCTGTATTTGGTTGAAGTCATGGTGAACACCCATGTTTTACTCTGTGAGCCGCAGAATGGACTATTCGAGAGCGCTGGTGTTATATATTCTTAGCCCAGTCATGGGTCCCAGGAAGGCACGACATGGTATCCTGTATTTGTGTTGAAATGATTCCGTTGACTTCGTTGAAGAAGAGCCGGGCATGAATGCCATGAGGGCATGGTTGAGTGCATCGACATCACGTTTCGCCGTTTATGTAAACATAGCGGAATGGGTTTAGATGTTAGCGCTAAAGTTTACTTTAAAGTAAACTTTAAGCGTTGCTATCTAAACTCAAAAACACCGTCGGGTTAGTTCCTTAGCATTTAGGCGCACATACGCGTGGATGTAGAAGCGCGGTATTCAAAGAAAAGCATGGCGATGCCATGTTTTCAAGCAAAACCGGACTGAAGTCCGTTAGCCGCAGTTACGTACTAAGTAGCATCATGACTTGTACTCATAAGCCGTGGACTTTCGTGCCTCTTGGCAATAATTCCGTCGACTTCGATCGTGAGCAAGGCGTTCGGCACACAAAACGCCGTCGATTCGTTCCTTTGTTAGGCGCGAGGAGCGCATGGATGTAGAAAACCACGGTTTTCAAGAAAGAACACACATCACGATGCCATGTTTTCCAAGAAAAACACGGTCCTGGCCAAATATAGCGCAGTTACGTACTAAATGGCGTCGACTTGTACTCATAAACGCATGGACTTTTCGTGCCTCTTGGCAATATTTTTGAGTCCGAAACCTTTGGCGTCTCGTCGCACAAAGGCATAGTGCTGTTTTATCTGAGCACACTCTCCCCTATTTGTTTGAATGCTTCGTCGACTCGTTGGAGCCAGAAACACGGCGGTCAGCCGCGAGCATATGGACTACGTGCAACGATCGAGTCACATTACCATCGGTGTATTCTTTTGGTATTTGAAATGATCGCACTCCTCATTCTGTTGAAGGCAATGGGCGTGAATCTGCGGAGCAAGTCTTCTTATTAGCAGTCACGTTCGTTTCTTTAGTTGTGGTAACTTCGGCGGAATGGGTTAAGATGCGAACACTCCTTTGTTGAAGCTGTTTTGAAAGCTTCTTTCCTTGTTTTCAAAAACCGATCACGGTTCTTTTGTTGTTGTGTAGTAATTTCGATAAAGGCATTGACTCGTCGATGGAAGTCATAGGCATGGTCGCGGTATTATATAGAGTCACGCTAATACGTGTTTGTGTACCTTGTATTGTAATGACGTCTTGATGAAGGTGTATGCGTTCGTGGCACGTGTTGGCGGTGTTTGGTCCGCAGACGCGGGCTTGCATCAACGATTTCATGGTGTAGTTTTATATGGAGTCACGTTGGCGTGTATTTGTTGTTGATGTTCCATTGACTCTTTGATAAATATGCCGCCTGCGTGAATCCATGGAGGGCATGGATTCGTCTTTCCGTAGTCCGCGTTAAATGCGTTTATCATGGAATGAAGGAGGAGGATGGGTAAAAGGCATCTTTGCGCGCAATAAATCCGCGCTCCCATGTGTTTGTGTTAGAATAATTGGTCGACTTCGTCGTGGAGAAACGCGGTGTTCAACCACAAAACGCGTCGAGGTTACGTTCCTTGCTTGTTAGGCGCCGCGAGCGTGGATGTAGAAGCACGGTTTTCAGAAAACGCACATCATGATGCCATGTTTTCAAGCAAAACACGGGCACAAGTCCGTATATGCGATTACGTACTAAGTAGCGTCATGACTTGTACTCAGCAGCGTGGACTTTCGGCGCCTCTTGGCAATAATTCCGTCGACTACGTTCGGCGGAGAAACGCAGGCGTTCAGCCCACAAAACGCAGGTTACGTTCCTTACTTGTTAGGCGCCTGAGACGCGTGGATGTAGAAACACGGTTTTCAAGAAAATGCACATCCACGATGCCATGTTTTCAAGCAAAACACGGTCCTGAAGTCCGTATAGCCGGTTACTGTACTAATGGCGTCATGACTTGTACTCATAAGCGCATGGACTTTCGTGCCTCTTGGCAATATTTAAGATCCACGAACGGCGTCGTCGCACAAAGCATGGTGCTGTTTTATACGAACACACTCTCCCCTGTTTACATCTCGAATACTTACATCGACTTGTTCAGCAAGAGCGGCGGCGGTCCGTACGAGCATATGGTTTACATACGCCTGATCGAGTCACATTACCATCGGTGTATTCTTTTGGTATTTTGAAATGATCGCTCACTCATTACATTGGAAGGAATGGGCGAATCCTGCGGAGCAAGTCTTCTTAATGCTTGAGTCACGTTCGTTTCTTTGGTTGGGGTAACCCAGCGAATGGGTTCGAATCGAACACTAACTGTTGAAGCTGTTTTGAAAGCTTCTTTCCTTGTTTTCAAAAGCAGATCACGGTTCTTTGTTGTTGTTGTGTGTATACTCGATAAAGGCATTGACTTCGATCTAATGGAAGTCATAGGCATGAGTGTGGTATTATATAGTGTCACGCTCAAATGCGTGTTTTGTGTACCTAGTATTGTAATGGCCTTGATGAAGGCGTGTACGTTAAATTGGCTTTTACGTGTTGGCGGTGTTTGGTCTGAACCAGGGCTTACATCAACATTTCATGGTGTAGTTTATATGGAGTCACGTTCGCATGTATTTGTGTTGAAATGATTCCGTTGACTCTTTGATAAATATGAAGCGCATGCGTGAATCCCATGAGAGCAAGGATTACGTATTTCCGTAGTCACGTTTATGCGTTTATTGTGGAATGAAGGCAGGATGGGTAAAGGCATCTTTGCCGCGCAATATGAAGTCCGCTCCATGTGTTTGTGTTCGAGATAATTTAAATCGAAACTCGTCGCGAAGAGCGCAGCGTTCAGCCCACAAGAGCACGTCGAGGTTAGTTTCCTTGCTTGTTAGGCGCTAAATGCGTGGATGTAGGAGCACTGCGGTTTTCAAGAACACACATCATGATGCCATGTTTTTCAAGAAACCACGGGCACGAAGTCCAATATAATACCAGTTCGTACTAAAATATCGTCATGACTTGTACTCATAAACACGTGGACTTCGTGCCTCTTGGCAATAATTCCGTCGACTTCGTCGGCGGAGAAGCCGCAGAACGTTCAGCCCACAAAGGCACCGTCGAGTTCGTTTCCTTATTAGCAGCGCAGGCGGCGTGGATGTAGAAACCGCGGTTTTCAGAAAAAACGCACATCATGATGCCATGTTTGCAAGCAAAACACGGGCACGAAATGTATATGCGGTTACATACTAGTAGCATCATGACTTGTACTCATAAGCGTGGACTTTGTGCCTCTTAGCAATATTTGGTCACAAGCAGCGTCGTCCCACAAAACGTGGTGCTGTTTATCTGAGCACTGCCCCTGTTTCTGTTTGAATACTTCATCGACTTCGTTGGACCGAAGGCATAGCGGTCAACAGCAAGAGCATTTGGTTGCATTCACCTTGCAGTCAGTCACATTACCATCGGTGTATTCTTTTGGTATTTGAAATGATCGCACTCACTCATTCTGTTGGAGAGGAATGGGCGTAGATCCTCTGACGATCTTCTTATTAGCGAGTCACGTTCGTTTCTTTAGTTAGGTAACCAGCCGGAATGTGTTTAGATCTGAACACTCTTTGTTGAAGCTGTTTTGAAAGCTTCTTTCCTTGTTTTCAAAAAGCGATTCTTCGGTTCTTTGTTATTTGTTGTTGTTTGTAGTACTCGATAAAGGCATTGACTCGATCGATGGAGAGTCATAGGCAGGTAATGGTATTATATAAGTCATGCTTTCGTATGTTTGTACCTAGTATTGTAATGGCGTACTAATGAAGGCGTAATACGTTACATGGCTTTTACGTGTTGGCAGTGTTTGGTCAGGACGGGCATCAACAGTTTCATGGTGTAGTTTTATATAGAGTCACGTTAGCGTTGTATTTGTTGTGAAATGATTCCGTTGACTCTTTGATAAATATAAACGCATACGTGAAACCCAGAGGGCATGGATTACGTCTTTCCGTAGTCACGTTAAATGCGTTTATCGTGGAATGAAGGCAGGATGGGTAAAGGCATGCTGCGCAATATAATCACGCTCCCATGTGTTTGTGTTCCGAATAATTGCGTCGACTCGATCGGCGGAGCAGGCGTTCAGCCCACAAAGGCACGTCGAGGTTCGTTCCTTGCTTGTTAAGCGCCTGAGGCGTGGATGTAGAAGCATAGTTTTCAGAAAGAACACATCCGCGATGCCATGTTTTTCATAAAACCACGGGCCTGAAGTGCAGCATAACCCGATTACGTACTAAGTAGCGTCATGACTTGTACTTTCGAAGCGTGGACTTCGTGCCTCTTGGCAATATTTGGTCCGCAGCATTTGGCGTCGTCCCACAAGGCATGGTGCTGTTTATCGAGCACACTCGCCCCTGGTTACATTTGAATGCTTACATCGACTCGTTGGGACAGATGCCTGACGGTCGGTGACGAAGGCATATGGTTGCATACGCCGCAGTCGAGCCACATTACCATCGATTGTATTCTTTTGTTATTTTGAAATCGCACTCACTCATTGTTGGAGAGGAATGGGCGTGAATCCTGCGAGGCAAGTCTTCTTATTAGCAGTCACGTTCGTTTCTTTAGTTAGAGGTAACCCAAAGGAATGAGTTCGAATCACGAACACTCCCTTTATTGAAGCTGTTTTGAAAGCTACTTTCCTTGTTTTCAAAAAGCATAGTCACGGTTCTTTGTTGTTGTTGTTGTGTGTAGTACTCGATAAAGGCATTTTCGATCGATGGAGAGTCATAGGCATGGTGTGGTATTATATAGAGTCCGCTCATACGTGTTTGTGTACCTAGTATTGTAATGATGTCTTGATGAAGGCATATCGTTAAATGGCTTTACGTGTTAGCGGTGTTTGGTCCACGGAACACGAACTTGCATCGAACATTTCATGGTGTAGTTTTATGGAGTCACGTTGGCGTGTATTTGTGTTGAAATGATTCCTGACTCTTTGATAATATAAACGCATGCGTGAATGAAAGGCAGGATAGGTTTAGATGTTAATGCTAGCTGTTTACTTTGTAGTGGCGATTCAAGAGTCGAGTTGTTTAAAAGCGTAAGTTCCTTGTTTTCAAAAGCCCGCAGTTGTCTTGAGTTCGTCATACTTCTTTTATTAGAAACGCAGGCGTGAAGTGAATATAAAGCGCGGACAATGACTTATGCCAGCGATGGCGTGGACTTCGTGCAGTGTTAAAGGTCGCGAGCACGGGCATGAAGCTAAAGGCATGCTGCGTATAATATAAGTCACATTCCCGTTTATTCGAGTTGAATGATTTAAATCGACTCAGGGCGGAAAACGCAGACGTTCAGCCCACAAAACCACCGTCGAGTTCTTTCCTTAATTGAGGTCAGTGGAACTGGTTCGGTGTGAACACCTTTATACTCATGTGAGGCGGGCCTATTGAGAGGCGGTGTGGTTTATTCTCGCGCGGTCATGGGTCCCGGAAGGCACGGCATGGAATTGTGTAGAGTGATGTTAGTTTGTCTTGGTGTCCCAAGTGATTGTTGAATCATTGCCTTTGAAAAGCACAACTATGAAGCCGGGACAGATAACATGGGATATACCCAGCGGTGTAAACCGGCGGAAGTTAACGGCCGATCAGGGCAACTCACCCCGGTAACCGCCCGAACTTGGCGGTTCACGGCTACTGCTTCGGTCTTAGCGGTTCATTAGTAACCGGCCGGCGGATCGGAAGGCAGTTCAACTATTATGGGCGGTTTAGAGGAAAGGCATGAGAATATTTTACAAGGAGTTAAGACCAGGACTTGTATCAGGTTTGTATTAGAGATAGAATAGTCCTAATCCTAATAGGACTCCACATGTAAACCGCCCTTCAACATATAAGGAGGGCAGGGCTCCCCAAAGAGGACAGGTTCCTAAGTTGGACAAGTTAGGTTTAGACAATAGCTCTCGAGTTAGAGCTCTCATGTAGCGATCATCATCATCAATATCAATGAAGCGGGCGTGAGCTTTTACCTCCAAGTGAGGGCGAACCTGGGTAAAACCTCGCGTCTCTCGTCCCGCTCAACCCCTCTCAAGCTACCGCATAGTCGTTGGCCTCGACTAAGTCCTAACACTAAGGACATCTGCAGTGGCGATTCGACGGTTTAGCGCCACCGTGGGAGCCCTTGCACAGGTGATGAGTTCTTGGAGGATATCTCTAGGGGATCGAGTTTGCAATTTTTTATATGAAGATTTTACAATCAGCGAGATTGAAGTCGAAGAAAGATAGGGTTAGCCTACTCTTTGCCGCGCTTGTGGAAACAACTCTCCGATGCGAGATTAATCTGATCAATAAAAGTTTTGGCGTGGGCAGACAATCCATCAAGTCGTCAAATCCTTGAGACCGCCAACCTGTTGAAATCTGATTAGGCGTGGCTCTTTGTTATCTCCGGTATCTGATCTAAACTCAGATCGAGGTTGGAAAGTACTGCTGCTGCGAGGCGAGATCGACGGGGAGTTCTAGCGGGCAGTCCGAGTTCCTTTGCTCCAAGCGACCCATGCACTTTCTGTTGTCAATACATTGACCAAGTCAAGTGCTAGTCACGTAAGAAAAAGTGGAGAAAAGATTCCGCCGAGGCGCCCTGCGCCCGTTCACATGGGCTGCTAGCCCGTTTGGCCTTGCAACCGTTGCAAGTGGCGCTGAGGCCTCTTGTGTCGAGCCGGCGCCCGCGCCCTCGCCGCGGCGCCCGTTTCCACCCGTTCCGACCCAAAGCGGCAACCGCCGAGCATAGCTCTCGCTTCCATCTGCGAAGAACCGGCCGACCTCCGGCCCCACCTGCGGCATAACCCGCCGTCGATCCACGTTGACTCGCTGTCTTCATAGCCGCGCCGAAGCGGCCAGCCGGTGCCTGCGTACGCTGCCGCCTTAACGCTCGCCTCCGTGTTACTCGGCGGAGAAACGCCATAGCCGTAGCCCGCTACCATCGAAACGCCGCTGTAAACTCCCCCACCGCCAGTATTTGCCGGCCAGACCGTTTCGCCCGATCCACCAGCTAAAACGCTGTCGTGACCCGCCTGCGCTTGCGAACGCCGGCCAGCCTCTTCTCTCTATTGAGGTGCGCCTTGAGCTGGCCGTGCTGCCCGATGGCAGCATAGCGAGGCTCCCATGGACCGTCTGCCGCCTCCAAAGCGAAGGCGGACTGGTCGAGTAGAAGTCAGGTGATTCAATACAGCCCTGGTTCTCCTCGCCACCGGTGTCAACATACTTGGCCCGATTTTGACCACGAACGCCCGCTTACATCCGGCGGGGCACGTTGAACCGGCCTGCTGATTTTTCGGCCTTCTGCCCGTTGTGAGCCTCTACAATTCTGCGAGGTGTTTTGAAGCAACTTGTATGACATGGTTGCGTGCAAGGCCTTTCAGTTTTGCAGCGATCACGAAATCCATCAAATTCACGTAGGTGGTATGATCGAAAAGGGTGCAGCTTGTGTATGTCAACCTTCTCAAACTCTCCTTTGACTCCAAGTGTGAGAACGAGAGAAAGAGTTTCAAGACTTTCAAGCTGCACCTTGAGACTCGGTTATCAAATTACAATGATCAAAATTCTCGAGAGGTTATCTCGGCGCTACTTATGGATCGCCGGTCGTGCGGATAGATCGGTGATATTCATCTAAGTATATTTTATCGACACATTGTTTTTTATCAAGAACAATTTATCTTTCTTAGTGATGCACAATGTTTTTATGCAGGATAGTTATTTATGACAAGGGTATTGTTATACGCGCGGACATGGGCGCATGCAGCATAATTTTGTACTAGAGTTCCTCGAGCCATGCTGCTCGGCGGATACATCATGAAATTCCGCCCGCTGTTGGTTTACATCCGTCCGCATCGCGGCGACTCATCGTCCGCGGTTTACAAATATCACGGCGATTCACCCATCCGCACCGACTTACCACCTGCAGCCGGTTCACCGTGATTGATTTTAGCTGCACGTGGTGATCATTAACTCCACGGCGGATTATTTCGGCTGCACATCAGGTGATATCCATCTAAAAATATTTTATTAGTGCATATTATTTTTGTCAAAAGCGGTTTATCTTTGCCTTGGTACGCAATATTGTATGCGGGACAATTATTCATTATAAGCGCGGTTTATACCATGGAGTACAAGCCTGCGGCAGCGTCACGCCGGTGTTACGTCCATGCCACATTACGGTGAATGGGCCGTGCAGGCGCATATACGGCCCGTTTACATCAGCTGCGGGACCGTGCCGCGTTGACTTCGCCCGTCCGTGCCGGTTCACGACACAGGTGCGATCTTCCCGTTCGCACGGTTCACAATGCCACGGCCGACTCATCTATCCGAGCTGTCTCTACGATGTGCGATGCGTTTTTGTCGTCCGTCTCGGCGGCCGGTCTACATCAACATCCAGGACGCTTTTGTCTACATGAGCTGTTTATGAGTATGAGCAAGTCCGGCTTGGTAGCCGGTTTCTTTCAACAAAGGAGGCAAATTATCATATACAATCGCGCCGTTTACCTTTGGATGGCTCAATGGGCGAGGCGCACAAATCGCCGCCACTACGGTTTGGTTAACCCGGATCGCCGATTGGAAGGAACCATTGGCGAAATTCTTGACATGGCTCATACGGGATCATTTTAAACCATGCAGTCATCACAACCTTCACGTGGTTGCGTCGTGTTATCAACACCAATAGGTCGTGAACCACCAAATATGGAAGTTTCGCCAACTCTCGAGTCACCTTGAGACTCGAGGCTCACGATGGCGCGACTAAGCAAATCTTGCGGCAAATTTAAGAACAGGGGCGATGGAGGAAAGATAACCGGTCGAGGCTCTTTGTTGTTGAAGGCGATCGAGAAAATTTCCGGCTTAATAAGTATATGTGATTACAAAATCCGGCTCAAGCAAAGTTCCGGATCATCGGAAAAGTTCGGTTTAAAATCCGGCTCAAGGAGTCGATCTGAAGCTCTCAAGTGCTCGGAGTTTAACATCGGTTCAAGGGAAGATATCTCCCACAAAGCTTTGAAGCTCAATATCGGTTCAAATCCGGTTCAAGAAGGATTATCTCTTGCAAAAGTTAAAGGGTGCCAGGACTGCTGCCATGATCTTGTAGTTCAAACATGGGTAGCATGCCTTGTTGACTTATCATATTATTGATCACTTGGGGCTTGGTCATATAAAGACCATAGTCACACCTCTTGATCGGTAGCAATGCCTGATGTACTTAGAGGCCTTGTGGGTATGAACCTCATACACCATTTGGTGGTAGCCACAACATCACTTGAGGGACTTGGGTCACGTCTGAACCATAGTCATGCCTCTTGATCGGCCTAATAGTGCCACGGCATCACAGGGCTTTGGTGAACCAGACCATCGCTACACCTCTTGATCGGTAATGCCAATGCATCATTTGGGGACCTGGCTGAACCGCCAGCTCGCCCAACTTTTTGGGGGCTTGGTGGTAATCCGACCATGGTAATGCCTCTTGGTCGGCTCAAGCCTCATTGCAATGGTTTATATTTGCCTTTTGTGGTGACTAGCACAAGCATGCAAACTAGGTGTCTTGTTATTGCTGTTTTCATTCCTGTTTTAGCTGATTTTGATGCCATGTTTACTTGATGATACCAAGAGATCTATGCATATTTTGAGGTACTTAAGTAAGGATGTTTTGTAAAGCATGTCTTGCTCTATCCATTCATGCCTTTGTTTGCAATTATGGAGTGCCATAGCTTGAGTCAATCGAGCTCTACTTTTGCTATCAAATGTTTCCTGGCAGATTGTTTACAGGTTATTCAATTTTGCCAAGCTTGTTGTGGTTGATCCGTATATGCTATGTTCTTGTTCTTGCCATGTATGTCTTCTATGCCATGTCTTCTTGATGTATGTATGCTTAGTTTATCATATAAGTCTCTGTAGTGAGTGCATTGAGCTTGTAAACATGCCTTCTCGTTATCAGTTTTGACATGTCATGTTGCTGAATCTGTTACTTGAGACTTTCGATATTGACATGGGTGTTACTATATTTTCTGGTCCTTTTTGGCTTATGGTCACTAAAGGACTTTTTTTATATGCTTTGAGTAGATTCATTCCATGCCTTTGTTTGCCATGATAAGTTCCTGTAACATGTTGTTTCATAGCTCTAAACATTGCAACCTGATGTTATTTCTGCCAATGCCTGAAACTGTTAATAGTTGCAATCTTGCCATGTCATTTTGAGCATGTTCTAGTTGTTTCTGGAGGTAGCTCAGTTCTCATGTTTTGTAATGCATTACCTGTACATCATGCCCATGCCTTTTGTTTTCATATTGAGGTGCTGTAGCATATTGTTTTGATGCTTGCCATATGCCTAGTTGCTGTTTTGGACAGCTTGTCCTTTAAACTTGTATTGTGTGTATGTGTTGAACCGTTGCTCCGTTTTGAGTGTGCTCTATATGAAACTTGCTTGATTTTGCATGTAGTTTCATATTATCCTGTTGGATCCTTGTTTTGAGGTGTTTGCTTGATGTTTGTATGCATTTTGCATCAATGCCATGCTTATCTTGTTTTGCTCATATCTTCTAAGCCGTAGCTCCGAATCTAATGAACTTTATATGTAACTTGACTAGAATTTCGTGTAGATCATCGTGGTGCATATTAATTTGCTGTTTAACAACTTGAACATAAGGTTTATTCAGATCTGGACCAATTTCGAAATTTGCATATGAGGACTTACCGGAATTGTTCTATGTTGTTTCCGGCCTCATTTAAACTTGCCTTGATGTGTTGCTCTTGTTTGCATCATCTCTTGTCATGAGTAGCTTCATGTAGTCTTTTCATGCATCATGCTTGTTTGTGCATCATGTCTTGTTCATGGTGGTGTGTTTACTATGTCGTGTGCTTCTTCTTGTTAGTTCCCGTTTCATTGCGATCGTGAGGATTCGTTCGTCTACGCTTGGTTCGGCTTCATCCGTTCATCTTCTTCATGGACTCGTTCTTCTTCCTTGCGGGATTTCAGGCAAGTTGACGGCTACCCTGGATCTCACTACTATCATTGCTATGCTAGTTGCTTCGTTCTATCGCTATGCTGCGCTACCTCTTACCTGTTTATCAAGCCATCCCAAATTGCCATGTCAGCCTCTAACCTTTTGCACCCTTCCTAGCAAACCGTTGTTTGGCTATGTTACCGCTTTGCTCAGCCCCTCTTATAGCGTTGTTAGTTGCAGGTGAAGACGAAGTTTGTTCCTTGTTGGAACATGGAGATGTTGTTCCTTGTTGGAACATGTTTACTTGTTGGGATATCACAATATATCTTATTTAATTAATGCATCTATATACTTGGTAAAGGGTGGAAGGCTCGGCCTTATGCCTGGTGTTTTGTTCCCTCTTGCCGCCCTAGTTTCCGTCATATCGGTATTATGTTCCCGGATTTTGCATCCCTAACGGTCGGGTGATTTATGGGACCCCTTGACAGTTCGCTTTGAATAAGACTTTTCAGCAAGGCCCAACATTGGTTTTACCATTTGCCTCACCTATGCCCTTTTTCCCTTGGGTTTCCGGGCCGAGGGTCATCTTTATTTAGCCCCGGGCGGTGCTCCTTAGTGTTGGTCGAACCGAGCAGCTGCTGGGGCCTGCAGGGCAACTCGAGGCTGGTTTTACTCGTGGGCTGACTTATCCGGTGTGCCACTGAGACCGAGATGCGTGCGACTCCTATCGAGGATTTGTCGGCACATCCAGGCGGCTTTGCTGGTCTTGTTTTATTGCTGTGAAATGTCTTGTAGCGGGATTCGAGACTGATCGGGTCTTCGGGAGAAGAATATCCTTCGTTGATCGCGAGAGCTTATCATGGGCTAAGTTGGGACACCCTGCGAGGTATAAACTTTCGAAAGCCGTGCCAGCGGTTATGTGGCAGATGGGAATTTGTTAATGTCGGTTGTAGAAAACCGAAGTTGATCTTAATTAAAATACACCAACCGTGTGTGTAACCGTGAGTGTCTCTTTTGGGGTTGATCGAGAGGAGAACACGGTTTACGGGTTATGTCGGCGTAAGTAGGAGTTCAGGATCACTTCTTGATCATTACTAGTTGACGACCGTTCCTTTGTTTCTCTTCTCGCTCTCATTTGCGTATGTTAGCCACCATATCATGCTTAGTCGCTGTTGCAACCTCACCACTTTACCCTTCCTTTCCCTTTAAGCTTTGCTAGTCTTGATACCCATGGTAATGGGATTCTGAGTCCTCGTGGCTCCAGATTACTACACCACCGATTGCGGTACAGGTTTTGCGATGATCATGGCGAGAGCGATGCTTGCTTGTCTTGAGTTCTTACGCTTCTTCTTGATCGAGGATTAGGTTCGGTCGGCAGCACTGGGCTAGCAGAAGTGGATATTGTTTGAGTTTTGTTTATGTTCCATCCGTAGTCGGATGTTGATCTTGTATATGATGTTGATGTATTCTTGTGGCATTTGTGCCTTATGTATGTATCCCCATCTATTATGTAATGTTGATGTAATGATATCCACCTTGCAAAAGCGTTTCCAATATGTGGGTCTATCCTTGGTGGGACCTTGAGTTCCTTTTGGATAGAGTCGCATATTAGGCGTGTTCAAGTTAGTATCGAGCCTCGACCGACCCTAAGGCCCCTTGTTTGATCGTGTAGTTTGGCGATGTTGAGTCTAGAATAAACTTTTGGTCTAGTTATATCGGAGTAGGAATTCTTTTACTCCTCGGTCCTTAAATCGCTCTGGTGAGGAATCTTGGCGTAGGTGTTTTGAATTACTTCTCTTCCCTTCAAATTTTCTTTAGGTTCACGCAGTTGGTTTTCGGTAGTTGTTTCTCAGCTCTTTTCATCCGGTGCATTTCTCGTCAAGTTGACCGAGCCTCTTCATCTTTGCAAGTTCAATCCTCAGCTATTTTCGATCGATGTTGTTTCCCTGTCCGAACTTGTCCTTGTTTTCCCACCGCCCTCCTTCTTCTTCTGGAACGAGATGCATGTCAGTATCCATCCTACTCGTGTGAAGTCTTTGCTTTCTCTCCTCAATGATTTCAATCGGTGTTTTTCTCTTCAAGTTATTCATCGGTTTCCCCTTCCAAGTTGCCTTTGTTTTCCGCCCTCCACCCTCTTCTTCCCGGAGTTTGAATCTCTTTGAGCATCAATTTCATTAAATCTGAGCCTCTTGATCTTTCGTCAATTATTTCAACGGTGAATTCTCGTCTCGTTCGTCATTCTTCATCCCTTTCTTTTTCCGGTGGACTCAATTCAAGTTTTTCGGGTTAATCATATTCTTTTACTTCGAAGTGTTCTCTTTCCTCGTTCGCCTCTAGCCAGTTTATCATTCCGGAGTTCGGAAGTCATATCAGGAGATTAAATCGTGTTCCAATTAATTGAGGTTGTCACCTCATTCAAATATTTCAGTTCTTCGGTGCATCATCTATCTGTTCACAATCCTTTTCAACGGTGTTTTCTTTAGTGGGCCCTAACCCACAGGTCTTTCCCAGGATCTTGCCGGACTCTTCTAATTTCCCTGGAGTTATTCCTAATTCTTTTCAAAGTGTGACGTATGAATGAATTTCATCAGTCACATGCCTTTTTCCAAGATCGATTTCAAATCATTTTTATTAGTGGCTCAACCTCTTCGCTTTTCATTCTCCCGGAGTATCCCAGTAATTTTTGTGGTGTTTCCCGTCGATATTTGAAGATTGAAGTAGAGTTTCTCTTAAATCTTGTCCGTTCCCCCGGAGATTCATGGTGCTAGCTCGATTTTATCCTATCAATTTGTTTCCAGTTGTGCAATTCTTTTCATCCATCCGGAGTATTTCAGAAGTTGATTTCTATTTCTTTTCACCGGAGGCCATCATTCCAGTTATCGTTCTCTATTTATCCTGGAGCTTCGTTCAAGTGTTCTTTAATCAGCTCATGATCTCTTTGTTCTTTTGCATCTAAATCCCCTCGAGCATATTTGGTTTTCTTATTCTTCCCGGTGATTCATTCTCTTTCGTCAGTTATTTCCGAATTTCTTACGGTGGTTCGTTCAAGATTCTTTTTCCTTGATTATCATTTTAATTCATTCGTTCTTTTCAACCCTACCGGTGGTTCATGAAGACCTTATCAAGGTGGCGCTAAGTCACTTCTTAATCCTTTTCAAGAAGAATAAGTAGTATGCAAAATCCATTGCTTGTCATCAATTTAATTTGATGAAGGTTAAGCATACAATAAATCTTATTCTTATTTCATCAAAGTGATTAATCTTTTCTTGGAGTTTGTTCTTGAGGAATAAATTCTAGTCCCAAGTGTTTTCATCTTTTACGGAGTTCAATTTTCCTCGGCCATTTCCGGAACCTCCATCGGAATCACCGCAAGGCTCATCTTATTCTTTCATCCTTCATTTTATCTCGTCATCCTTTTGTTACGGAGTTCTTCACGGTGGTTCTTCATGATTTATTTCATTCTTCAAGAGTTCATAAAGATTTTGTTGGCGGAGTTCAAGTATCTTTTCTTCTAGGATCTTGAAGTGTAATTAATTCTCCATATTCTTTTGAAGTGGAGTTTTGCATTTCTTCGTTCTTCTCAGCTATTCAATCTTTTTCCGCTTGTGGTGGTTATCACCTCATAATTTTGAGATGTTATCCTTAAGTCCACATCAATCTTATTCTTTCGTTGTTGATTTTCTCAACAACTCCATTCAATCTTTTCTTCTAAGGTTGCTTTCTATTTCATTACGTGGCACAAGTCGTCATTTTCTTCTCCGTTCTTTTCATTCAACTCTTTCAATTCTTTCCGGAGGTTTTGAGTCATGTCTTCATCAGTTTCATCCCATCTTGTGAAGTTCAAGTTCTATTCCTCCATGTTTTAACCGGTGTGCTGCCTAAATCCTTTCAGTCTTATTCGTTTCTTTTCTCATTCTAACCACTCCGGTTAGAACGAGTTCATTCATATTCTATTTGATTCCGTGAGCTTTCGATTCTCGTCATTCTCGTCGTTCCTCTCTTCTTATCGAGTGCTCTCGATTCTTTGCTTCTTATCTTGAATTCTTGTTACACCTCATCCTTTTTCCCTTCCGTCTCGGTCCTAAGATCTGGGGCGAGATCTCTTATTAGTGGAGGAGTGTTATAGCGCCCGGATTCGATCGCGGTGTCCTTGATTATTCGCCGTCGTTGCCATGTCATGTGCTTGCGTGTTGCACTTTGCCATGTCATCATCTACATTTCATATCATGTCATCATGTGCATCGCATTTGCATACGTGTTCGTCTCATGCATCCGAGCATTTTTCCGTTGTCCGTTTTGCAATCCGGCACTCCTATGTCTCCGGCGCCCCTTTTACCTCTTTTAGGTATGCGGGTGTTAAGCGGTCTCGGAATGGACGAGGTTTGTCAAGCGGCCTTGGTATAGCACCGGTGAACCGCTTTGTCAAGTTTCGGATCATTTGGAGTCGTTTGGTACTCAGCAGTTAGCAAGGTAACCATAAAAGCCTCTTTGTTGCAGCCCAACTCCCTTTCTAACTGGCCCAAAACCCACCAAACTCCTCTCCATGCTCTCGGTCGTTCGATCACGATCGCGTGGCCGAAAACCGCACCTCATTTGGACTCTCCTAGCTCCCTCTACCTATAAATATGCCCTCTCTCCCGAAATTCGCGGTCTAACTCCCCCGAAACCCTAAAAAATTCCCTCTCCGCGCACCGGACATGTCCGTCTAGCCGCCGGACATGTCCAGCCGCCGCTCCCCGCCAATCCGGCGATGCCATCTGTCCGCCGCCGTCCCAGCGCGCGCGGCCGCCGAAACCCATCCGGGGCCAGCGAACCCGCTCCTCGCCGCCGCCGCCCGGTTGCGCCGCCGCCCGAAAGCCAGCGTCCGCCGCCGCCGCCGCCGCCGTTCTCCGCGCCCGGCAGCCTTCGCCCGCCGCCTCCCGCGCGCGCCGCGCCGTGGCGTGGCTCCGCCGCCCAGCGGTCCTTCCCGGCCCGTCCGGGCCGAGCCTCGCCGCCGTGGAGTCCTTCGCCCGCCCAGCGCGGGCTCCTCACCTCGCCGGCGCCTCCCTTCACCGGGCCGCGACCCGTCGCCTCGCCCTCGCGCCCGGCGACCGCCGAGTCCGCCGGCCCTCGCCACCGCCTCCGCGACCTCGCCGGTGCCTCACGGCCTCGCCCGCCTCCCGTCGCGCCGACCTCGCGAGTCGCCCGCCGCTCGCCGGAGTTCTCCTCCGGTGAGGTCTCGTCGGGGTGGACGAGATCCACCCATCCCTCCAACCAAACGGCCGGATCCGCCCCGCACCGCGCCGTCCCGCTCCGTTCGGTCCCGGGTTGACTTTCCCCGGAGGTGAAATTCCACTAAGTCCCCGTATCTGCAGTAATTTTGTGTCATTTTCGTTGCATCGTATCTCTGTCATCGTTGATCCGTTTTGCGCATGTAATATGTCAAAATGTTCGCCTCGAAGAGTAGATCATTTCATCTCATTGCATCATTTTCATTTGAGCTCATATTGATGCCAGAAATGCTGTTGGAAGAGTGCTATGTGATGTTAGTTTCTGATTTTTATCAGAACTTGCACTTTTGTTATTTTTGCCATGATTGATGTGTGCATCCTATGGACTTGAGTCCTACATGTGTTTTGAAATATGCCATGTCTTCTTTCCAGTGGTGCTTGCTATGTATTTTTGTGATCTATGTGGTGACTAGCACAAGCATGCAAACTAGGTGTCTTGTTATTGCTGTTTTCAGCCCTGTTTTAGCTGATTTTGATGCCATGTTTACTTGATGATACCAAGAGATCTATGCATATTTTGAGGTACTTAAGTAAGGATGTTTTGTAAAGCATGTCTTGCTCTATCCATTCATGCCTTTGTTTGCAATTATGGAGTGCCATAGCTTGAGTCAATCGAGCTCTACTTTTGCTATCAAATGTTTCCTGGCAGATTGTTTACAGGTTATTCAATTTTGCCAAGCTTGTTGTGGTTGATCCGTATATGCTATGTTCTTGTTCTTGCCATGTATGACTTCTATGCCATGTCTTCTTGATGTATGTATGCTTAGTTTATCATATAAGTCTCTGTAGTGAGTGCATTGAGCTTGTAAACATGCCTTCTCGTTATCAGTTTTTGACATGTCATGTTGCTGAATCTGTTAACGAGACTTTCGATATTGACATGGGTGTTACTATATTTTATGATCCTTTTTGGCTTATGGTCACTAAAGGACTTTTGTTATATGCTTTGAGTATATTCATGCCATGCCTTTGTTTGCCATGATAAGTTCCTGTAACATGTTGTTTCATAGCTCTAAACATTGCAACCTGATGTTATTTCTGCTAATGCCTGAAACTGTTAATAGTTGCAATCTTGCCATGTCATTTTGAGCATGTTCTAGTTGTTTCTGGAGGTAGCTCAGTTCTCATGTTTTGTAATGCATTACCTGTACATCATGCCCATGCCTTTTGTTTTCATATTGAGGTGCTGTAGCATATTGTTTTGATGCTTGCCATATGCCTAGTTGCTGTTTTGGACAGCTTGTCCTTTAAACTTGTATTGTGTGTATGTGTTGAACCGTTGCTCCGTTTTGAGTGTGCTCTATATGAAACTTGCTTGATTTTGCATGTAGTTTCATATTATCCTGTTGGATCCTTGTTTTGAGGTGTTTGCTTGATGTTTGTATGCATTTTGCATCAATGCCATGCTTATCTTGTTTTGCTCATATCTTCTAAGCCGTAGCTCCGAATCTAATGAACTTTATATGTAACTTGACTAGAATTTCGTGTAGATCATCGTGGTGCATATTAATTTGCTGTTTAACAACTTGAACATAAGGTTTTATTCAGATCTGGACCAATTTCGAAATTTGCATATGAGGACTTACCGGAATTGTTCTATGTTGTTTCCGGCCTCATTTAAACTTGCCTTGATGTGTTGCTCTTGTTTGCATCATCTCTTGCCATGAGTAGCTTCATGTAGTCTTTTCATGCATCATGCTTGTTTGTGCATCATGTCTTGTTCATGGTGGTGTGTTTACTATGTCGTGTGCTTCTTCTTGTTAGTTCCCGTTTCATTGCGATCGTGAGGATTCGTTCGTCTACGCTTGGTTCGGCTTCATCCGTTCATCTTCTTCATGGACTCGTTCTTCTTCCTTGCGGGATTTCAGGCAAGATGACCGCTACCCTGGATCTCACTACTATCATTGCTATGCTAGTTGCTTCGTTCTATCGCTATCTCGCTACCTATTACTGTTTATCAAGCCATCCCAAATTGCCATGCCAGCCTCTAACCTTTTGCACCCTTCCTAGCAAACCGTTGTTTGGCTATGTTACCGCTTTGCTCAGCCCCTCTTATAGCGTTGTTAGTTGCAGGTGAAGATGAAGTTTGTTCCTTGTTGGAACATGGAGATGTTGTTCCTTGTTGGAACATGTTTACTTGTTGGGATATCACAATATATCTTATTTAATTAATGCATCTATATACTTGGTAAAGGGTGGAAGGCTCGGCCTTATGCAGTGTTTTGTTCCTCTTGCCGCCCTAGTTTCCGTCATATCGGTATTATGTTCCCAATTTTGCATCCCTAACAGCGGTCGGGTGATTTATGGGACCCCCTTGACAGTTCGCTTTGAATAAGACTTTTCAGCAAGGCCCAACATTGGTTTTACCATTTGCCTCACCTATGCCCTTTTTCCCTTGGGTTTCGGGCCGAGGGTCATCTTTATTTAGCCCCGGGCGGTGCTCCTTCAGTGTTGGTCGAACCGAAGCTGACTGCGGGGCCACTGCAGGGCAACTTCGAGGCTGGTTTTACTCGTAGGCTGACTTATCCGGTGTGCCACGAGACCGAGATGCGTCGACTCCTATCGGGATTTGTCGGCACATCCGGCGGCTTTGCTGGTCTTGTTTTATTGCTGTGAAATGTCTTGTGGCGGGATTCGAGACTGATCGGGTCTTCCGGGAGAAGAATATCCTTCGTTGATCGCGAGAGCTTATCATGGGCTAAGTTGGGACACCCTGCGGGTATAAACTTTCGAAAGCCGTGCCCGCGGTTATGTGGCAGATGGGAATTTGTTAATGTCGGTTGTAGAAAACCGAAGTTGATCTTAATTAAAATACACCAACCGTGTGTGTAACCGTGAGTGTCTCTTTTGGGGTTGATCGAGAGGAGAACACGGTTTCTGGTTATGTCGGCGTAAGTAGGAGTTCAGGATCACTTCTTGATCATTACTAGTTGACGACCGTTCCTTTGTTTCTCTTCTCGCTCTCATTTGCGTATGTTAGCCACCATATCATGCTTAGTCGCTGTTGCAACCTCACCACTTTACCCCTTCCTTTCCCTTTAAGCTTTGCTAGTCTTGATACCCATGGTAATGGGATTCTTTGAGTCCTCGTGGCTCACAGATTACTACACCACCGATTGCAGGTACAGGTTTTGCGATGATCATGGCCGAGAAGCGATGCTTGCTTGTCTTGAGTTCTTCGCTTCTTCTTGATCGAGGATTAGGTTCGGTCGGCAGCCTGGGCTAGCGAGGTGGATATTGTTTGAGTTTGTTTATGTTCCATCCGTAGTGGGATGTTGATCTTATATATGATGTTGATGTATTCTTGTGGCATTTGTGCCTTATGTATATATCCCCATCTATTATGTAATGTTGATGTAATGATATCCACCTTGCAAAAGCGTTTCCAATATCGGGTCTATCCTTGGTGGGACCTTGAGTTCCTTTTGGATAGAGTCGCATATTAAGCGTGTCTTTCTTGGAGGTAGCTTGTCGGGATCTGAGGCGCGAATCGGGCCCTCGTGATCGGAGAGGACAGATCTGGGAAGGCTGAAGTCATCGAATGATTCTCCGTGGCGATTGCAGCTAAGATGTCGGCATTGAGTTCGAGGTATGTTTCTGGGCGGTTTGGTTGCCGGGAGAAGCGTGGATGATTTGGCAGCAGATTTTTTCCAAAGATCTCGTAGAACAAGTATCAAGGATCACGGAAGTCAATCTCGAGTGGTGCGGTGTGCCATATGCGGCGCCACCGAGATCTGAGCACTGTGTCGCATGCCTTCCTTATGGGCAGGCGAGAGATGATCTCGCCGAGGATAAGCGTCCGGGAGGTCGCTGATGCGGTCGGACCAAACTCAACATGGTTCTCGGATCCAGTGGGCGGGCCACGGTCACTCCTCTTAACGAGCTCAGAGGGCACGGGTACAGCCGCGAACCTCGTCTTCTTGTTGCTAGAGGCACGCTTCCTCGTCTCCATTGCCGAGCTCGTCACTACTAGGAAAAGGCCTACTAATGGCGCACCGGTTTTGCCTACTAATGGCGCACTACCGGTGCGCCATTATCTTCTGCTCGATAAATTTTTACTAATGGCGCACCAATCGCCATTAGTATCTGATATACTAATGGCGCACTGGCGATCGCCATTAGTATGTAACTCCATCGCCATTAGTATGCCTCGAAACCATATGTAACCATGTGCTTTGTCACACTAATGGCGCCTCTGCCTTGATCGCCATTAGTATCCTTTGGCATACTAATGGCGCTCTCTTAATCGCCATTAGTATGAATATTTGGTTTTTTCTTTTGATTTTTGCACAGGTTACAAAATATATTATTGGACAGAATATAGACAGCAGCACACAGCAACATCAGATTCATCGAATACAATAGAGGATTAGTCTCGAATACAATTCATCATATTAGTCTCGAATTCAAAAGACCGAACAAAGATAAAACATTACATGTCTCAAGACCGCGAGTATTGAGTTTGTCTTCACATTACAAGTCGATATCGATCATCTAAACTACCATCACATAAAAGAGTTGTGGTCATCAGAATTCCGTTGGATTCCGTCGAGTCCACTTGAGTGAATTCCTCCTTGCGGTGCGGAGGCGCATTGGACGCCGGTCCTTCCTTTGCTTCTTGATTGGCTGCCATCGTGTGTGCGCCGCCATCATCGATGGTGGCATCCTCGGCGGCACCATCGGTGGTGTCATCCCAGCGCCACTAGGGCTTTGTAATCAGGATCGGTGTCTTCCACGGCGTCCTCATAGCGGTGAGTTGTTCCTCCATCTCTGGGACAGCTCCAGAATTGCTTGCCGCCCGAACCACTGGCCTCATCGTTGTGGGCCATGTTTACGCTCTAAATAGGAAAAAATTGGTCAAAAAGTTGGTTATTGTCAAGGAACAAGATCATGGTCTCATCATTTAGGGTTTGTCGACACGAGGCACCCTAAAAGCCTAAGCTTTCATCATTTAGGGTTTGTCGGGCGAGGCACCCTAAAAGCCTAAGCGTACATCATTTAGGTTCTCATCGACACGAGGCATCCGGGGCAGCCAAGTTAAGTTTTCATCATTTAGGGTTTATCGATGCGAGGCACCCTAGGTTGGGCCTAATCACTTGGCACTAATCACTTGGCTCTATTGCCACCTATGTTGGGTTTATCATCTAGGGTTTATCGATGCTAAGGAGAATTCTAAGTTGGGCCTAATCACTTGGCTCTATTGCCACCTATGGTTTAGTGCAGCAAGAATGGCGGGGCAGTTGATCCTACTTAACTAAGTACTAAGATACCACGGCCATGCATTAGTCGCAAGTACCCCATATGTCCTATTTTTAGCAAAGTCATGCTAAAATTCACGGAAAATTTCAGCATGACCTTTGCTGAAAATAGGACATATAAATACCAATTGCGGAGCGGAAGTTAATCAACATTCCGACAAACTCAAGGGCCTCTCGGGGTACCTGCAAATTCATCACGACACGATGGTGGAGACATGACCTTTGCAAAATGGTGGGAACACGATGGTCTTTCTCAATGTGATCAATTGATGGATCAACACATAAAACATGTCCAATAAGTATGATTTATAGAGTCAACATCGGTATGAATATATATAAAGTTTTTCTTCATCAGCCAGGCCCATGCAAGTAATTGCATCCGATAACTATTTACGCTACTCTGTAACTAACTACACTCTGTATTTATAGATTCATTTCAGATGAGATCAGATTGAGCTCAAGCTGTAGCTGTGGTGAGGGATCCATGAGCCATCATGCCAGCCAGCCAGGAAATAAACTTTACTTTCCAATGGAAATAAAAATACAATGCATACATACATACTTAAGCAGGTAGATAGATAGATAGATAGATAGATAGATAGATGAGCATGTTCAGTTTACAAGAATGAATATAAACAAGCAAAGAATGCATGCAAGTTTCAAGTAAAACGTTTCAGGTAATGCAAGTACTCCTCTTGCTCTCTACTTTCTCTCTTCTCTTCTTCAGTTAATTAACTGAATTTTACTGATGTTGTTGTTAACTAAATTTTACTAGTTAAACACATTATAACTGAATTTTACCACGTCTCCCCTCCAGAGTTTTCGAGGGCCCACGTCTCCCCTCCAAAGTGCAGGACGTTTGAGTTTTCAAGGCAACTCCCCGTCTCCCCTCCACTGGCAACTCCCACGGCGTGGGGGTTTTCTTCCACGTCCGAGTAACTCCCTTCTATTCCATTGCCGCTCCATCTTCCTCCCTCTGCCTCCCTCCTCATTCCATTGCGCTCCATCTTCCTCCTCTACCCCCTCTGCCTCCGGCATCAAGCAACTCCCTCTACCTCCACCATCGCTGTCCGGGAGGCAATGGCGGGAGAATCGTGAACAACTCCCCTCCGTCTGCCAAGAGAATGGCGGAGGCATCATGGAAACAACTCCCCTCCGTCTGCCAAGCATCACCGTGGTGAGGCGTCGGCAAAAGCGCAGTGGTCGGCAGCGATGTTCGGTCCCAGGCGAAGCGGGACTACACCGTGCCGCTCAAGGTTGATATCCACGAAGGAGCGGCTGAATGTCGTATGCACCAGCAATCGAGGCAAGCCGACAAGATGATCCGCAAGATGAAGAGGAGGCTCGGCGGCATGCTTTCTCGGAATATCGGCGTTGATGTCGAGTATACCAGGGAAGACAAACCTCCGCAAATTGCTGCGTTCTGCGATTATGCGTGGAGGATCTCGTCTGGTATACCACATCACCATGACAACAAATGGTAAAAACATCTAGTTCGAAGTAGTTTTTGGTGATCATACAGAATGTTGTCTACAAGTTTTTGTGATCATTTAGTAGCTGTTATGAATGTTGTCTTGTAATGCAAAGATTGCAAAAAAATACATCATTGAGATGTTATGCTTGCTGTTTTGATCATCTGAGAATGTTGTCTTGTAGTTGTTGTGATCATTTAGTAGTTGTTGTGATCATCTGTTTTAACTGAATTTTGGTCGAGAAGGCGAAGATGCTATTTTAACTGAATTTTGCTTCAAGCTGAACCCATTTTAATTATGTAGTTTCTGAAGTTTTTGAAGTAGATGAATTTGAATGCTAAAGATTATTTTGATGCAGGCCAAGGAACTCCGCCGCTCCTGCGGAGAAGAAGATGTACACCTTTGTTGGCTTACGCATTGGAGGCGACAAGGAGAAGCTGAAGTTATGCGGTTTGGAGATCAACCCGACAAATGCGTCGACTTGCAGCGCAAATGGAAGTTCAAACAATGGAAAGAAGTGGCAGTCTTTGGCTGAGTTTCCAGCCAGCCTCATCCACCCATCCTACTCGAAAATGAAGCGAGAAGATCGGCAGGAATTCGGACCACCTACTATGGGGGACAGCCCACTGCCAAACAAGCTCATCGAGTGCGCGCGAAAGATCGTCGTCACCTCTGAGCATGTAAGAAAATCGAAATCACCAAAGAAGGTTTGAGCTCGGCAGAAGGCGGAGGGATGACCCCTACTCTGGGGATATTGAGTTGTTTGTGGTATTGGGATGACCCTACTACTGTGTCTCGGTTTGTAGTTATGTGGTTGAACAAGTTTGCTTTTGTTATGTTGAACAAGTTTGCTTTTGTTATGTTGAACAAGTTTGCTTGTGTAATGATGAACAAGTTTGCTTTGGTTGTCAGTTGACATCATCTCATCGCTGAGCATGGTTTAGTTTTACCTTTATATATTTATTATTTAGGCAGAGCTATTCAGGAATGGAAGATATAATCATCCTTATGGTGAGGATCGCAATGTATTTAGCTTCCAAGTTTCTCATGCGGTCCATAATCGCAATGTATAGAGTGGTCTATGTGTAGTTTCATGTGAACATCTCAGCCACCACGGAAGCGAGCATCAAATAACTAAGTGAAGCAAATAATTGCTATGCATTTCTTGTACCTTGAGAAGGAAGAGGGAGAGGAGGTGGAGCTCACGGGGGGCGCAAGGAGGCCTGCGACAGCTTAGTAGCATGAGGTGGCGAAGTTGAGGAAGACAACAGCGACCGAGGAAGAAGAGGTGGAGGGGGTGGAGGGTCGGCGTCGTCGCGCCCTGGTTCCATGACTCGCCCGGCCAGTGTTAAGCATATTCTGCCCGCCGCCTTGCTGTCGCCTCGCCGCAGTGGAGCTCGAGGCTGGGAAGGCGAGGAGGGTGGGTGGGTGCGGTGAAAGGCGAGGAGGGTGGATTGGGGCGGGCGGCGGGGGGCAGGGCAAGGGCTGGTGAGGCGGCGAGCGGAGGCAGGCGGCGTGGCGTGGGTCAGGCAGCGGGTGGATCTGAGTGGCGAGGAGAGAGGTCGGCGGGGATCTGGCGAGAGGGAGGAGGATAGCTAGGGAGGGTTCTAATGGCGCACCGTCCGGTCGTGCGCCATAAGTATAACTATTCTAATGGCGCACCACCCTCGGTGCGCCATTAGAATTTTTAATCTAGCCCACTAACCATATCTACAACCTAACCCTATCTACAGCAGAACCCACCCACTAGCCCGTGGTCAGCCATAACACACACACGGGAGGTCACAGGTTCGATTCGAGCTCCCCAATATTTTTATGCATTTTAAATGCTGTTTTTATATTTATTTGTGTTTAAATATGTTCAAACTTGTTTAAATCATAACATTAATATTTTTTATAAAAACAGTAATAATTTTTAAAAATATGTTCAAATTTCTTACTTGAAAATATCATCGGCGGCGGACGGTGGGCGGGGAGGTGCGGGGATCGAGATCGAGATGGAGGATCGAGATCAAGTGTCCTCATGAATTCAAAAAGTGCCCATGAAATTTAAAAATATTCATGATATCAAAAAGTGCCCATGAAATACAATCGAGAAATGAAGACTACGATTTAAATACAATCGATCTTAGCTAGCTATCTGTTCACAATCTGCTTGCCCTTCTTTTTCGCAAATGGAGTTCTTCTGTGGAACAGACGTCCTTTAGATAGGGTGGTCCTGCTTTCTCTCGCCGCCATTAGTAGGTTTGCAAAAAAGTAAAAAAAATTATATACTAATGGCGCACTGTCTTGGTCGTGCGCCATTACTAGTTCTAACTAGTAATGGAGCACTTTGCCATCCCGGGCCATTAGTTTGTATGGAAAAATGGGAAAAAATCAATAGTAGTGGCACACGTGAGCACGGTCGCCATTAGTGTCTTCCACACTAATGGCGCCACGAGCAACCTGATCGCGCCATTAGTATATAATAGTGGCGCACTACTTACAGTGCGCCATTAGAATCGATCCTATCTATAGCCCTTTTCCTAGTAGTGCGTGCTGCCTCGATGCAGCTCCTGTGCGGTGGATCCGGGAAGAGGGTAGGGTTTCTGATTCACAAAGGCGACAATATATACCTACCTAATCTATAAGATTTGACGGACGTGGTGGAATAGTCACGGCTTGGGCGGACGTCGCGTGCGGGCGAAACACGGCTATCAACCGTGCGGACACAATGAAGTTTGGTGGCGAGCCAAGGTTGGCATGCTCGATTAAGGGCGCATGGTTGTGCGGTGCTGTAGAACACGGTGGTGTGGAGCCAAGACACGGTGGCAAGTGTCGTGTGAAACGCGTCGCGTCACGAGCAGCTCTGGGGCACCTAATTGCAGTCTCTGCGAGCACCGACCCCATTGAAGCCTCTACGGGCATAGGTATCAACTCCTGGATGCACAAAAGTGTGGTGGCGGAGGCATGGCTGCGAAATCTCAGTTGAAGACACTGCGGCTGTGGATGCGTGGATCCCGTCCGTGTGTCTCGAGGGCGTAAAGCCACGGCTCGTGTACGCCGAACGCGAGGTGCAGGATCCGGAAGCACGAAGTCCAGCCTCCATGAACGCGTCACGATTGTCAGCGCTCTTAATGCACAAAATAGCGGTGGCGAGGCATGGATCCGAATACTCAGCTCGGAGGCAGGCGTGTATTCTCTGCAACCTAGCAGTCACGGCAAGTGTCATGTGAGGCACATGTATTGAAACACCGTAAACGCGGTAATGGCGCCTCTTAGGCACAGTGTCAACCCAACAGTCATGGCTTATGTGGCGTGAGGCGCGTGGATGCGGCGAGCGCCGGAGGCACTGTTGGGAGCCACCACCGCGCAGGCGTGGTGTTTCTCGAGCTGGCTCGATATAAACCCTCTGCGGGTGTAGAAAAGTTTCTTGTGAAGCGCGAAGTCGATAACCTTCTTTGGGTCGGCATACTGCATTAAAAAGCCACGACACGGTAGCAAGTGTCTGTGAGACGCGTGCGTGCGTGCGGCGTTAGGGCACTTAATTGCAGTCTCTGCGGGCACCGACCCCATTGAAGCCTCTCTGGACATAGGTATCAACTCCTGGATGCACAAAAGTGTGGTGGCGGAGGCATGGCTGCGAAATCTCAGTTGAAGAGACACGGCTGTGGGTGTGTGGATCCACGTCCCATGTGTCTCGAGGGCGTAAAGCCACGGCTCGTGCCACGCCGAACGCGAGGTGCAGGATCGAGTCACGAAGTCTAGCCTCCATAAACACGTCGATTGTCAACCCTCTTTATGCACAAAATAGCGGTGGCAGAGGCATGGATCCGAATACTCAGCTCCGGAGCGCGGGCATGCATTCTCTGCAACCACAATGGTCACGGCAAGTTTCATGTGAGGCACATGTATTGAAACACCGTAAACGCGGTAATGAAGCCTTTTGAGCACAGTGTCAACCCAACAGATCACGGCTTATGCGGCGTGAGGCGCGTAGATGCGGTGCGGCGCGGAGGCATTGTTGGGGAGCCACCACGCATAGGCGTGGTGTTTCGCCGAGCCTAGCTCGGTATAAACCCTCTGCAGGTGCGAAAAGTGTCGCGCGAAGGCGCGAAGTCGATAACCTTCTGCGGGTCGGCATACTGCATTAAAGAGCCCACGACACGGTGGCAAGTGTCTGTGAGGCGCGTGCATGCGGTAGCTGAGGACATAATTGCGATCTCTGCGAGCACCGACCCCATTGAAGCCTCTAGGACATAGGTATCAACTCCTGGATGCACAAAAGTGTGGTGGCGGAGGCATGGCTGCGAAATCTCAGTTGAAGAGACACGGCTATGGAGTGCTGTGGATCCACGTCCCATGTGTCTCGGGGAACATAAAAGCCACGGCTCGTGTACGCCGAACGAGGTGCGGGATCCGGAGGCACGAAGTCTAGCCTCTCTGAGCGCGTACAATTGTCAACCCTCTTAATGCACAAAATAAGCGTGGCGGAGGCATGGATCCGAATACTTAGCTCGGAGGCGCAGGCGTGTATTCTCTGCAACCACAGCAGTCACGGCAAGTGTCATGTGAGGCACATGTATTGAAACACCGTAAACGCGGTAATGAAGCCACTTAGGCACGAGTGTCAACCCAGATCACGGCTTATGTGGCGTGAGGCGCGGCGCGGAGGCACTATTGAGGAGCCACCACACGCCGCAGGCGTGGTGTTTCTCGAGCTGGCTCGGTATAAACCCTCTGCAGGTGCGAGAAAAGTGTGTGCGAGAAAGGCGGCGAGTAAAGGCCTCTGGTCGTGTACCAACCTTCTTGGTACTCGGTTAGAAAATCACGATTGTGAAGTTTATAGGGAAAGTCTGAACTCAAGGCGAAGAACAGCCGGCATGTCACGATACACATGGTTTTATTGGCCTCGAATCACGGACTTGCCGGTATTGGAAGGTTCCTACCGGCGAGTTCATTATCCTTTGGGAATATGGTGCTGTACTAACAAAGATTGATGTCGTGCGGTAAAATACTCAGAATCTTTCGCTGAAACATTCAATGTGCTTGAAGGCGCGGACGTTTGCACAATCACAACACTTTCATTTGCATAGTCACAACACTTTCGGTCAAGGATTGTTATGGCAAGCTTACAGGCGGTACAAAATACTACAAGGGTTGTGCATTGGTGTTTAGACAAAGCATGCGTTCAAAAGGCGCAACAACATGTAAACCTGCAACCTTGAACAACTTACTCCAGCTTTGTATTCATTAGTCACAGCTGAATGGGTCAAATCAAATCAGGTATTCAACACCGTGAGTTTTAAATAAAAGAACCGGTGCTTGCATGCTCGACAATATAAAAGCGAGCACGTTCGAAGCCTTTTTGTGCCACGAAGTTCCTTTTGATGATTTTCAAAAATTCTTCCGTGAAGTCTTGGTGAAAGCGGTAGTTAAGCCTCATGGTCTCAAGCTTGCTTGCACTCAGAATAAAGAATCTCAGAAATTCAATGTTTACCAAGCAGGGTTCATAGTCATCCGGTAAGCTTGTCTTCAAGCGAAAGTCATCTCGTTTGACAAGCGGTTGGTGCTTACGACGCCATGTATTTGTTTCTCCATAGCGAGTCCTCCCTACATGTACATGAAGAATGAAAATACTTAAGCTGTAAAACAGAGATTACATCAAAAGAGCATCGATGTAAAGTATTTATTGGTTTTTTGTACATACGGGTGTATGTAATACTAAAACCTGTCTAGCCACAGGTGTATCAATTTACAGACGAATGGAAGACAAGCTTTTAAGACATACAACAGAAGTAGTACAGTATGCATGTTATGGATTTTCAATAATGCGAGAATCATCACCTCGATAAACAAGTTCTCAAGGCTTCGAAAGCATTGCATGAGGAAACGGCCACGTCCACTTCAAAACACACCTTGACGAGCAAAGTCTTGACCGTTTGAAGCACTGTTGACAGGCTGACTGCCGGCAAACCACATATGGTGCATGCATAACAATTTTAAAAATTGAACAAAAGGTTCTATTACATGAAATTTGTTTACTCGGACAAATGCAGCTGAAAACTAGGTACATGGATAAGCTGTAGGGTTCTGCGTGACCTTGGATTGAGAGAAAAATCATGGAATTTGCCCGAGTCTCGGTTTAGGTGCAAACATGCGATTATCGCAAGTTGCTGCTAATAATATCGTTAAGCAACCGCTGAAGTGGCGGGGCATCCTCTATAACAAGTTAGCCATGTCCACACAAATTCCAATGCTTACAAGGTTACTGAGTTTATTAAGTATGCAGCGGCTTTCCATATTCCAAGTAGCGAAGGCACCGGAGTGCGGGGCAACTAGAGTGGATTATGCTTTCAAGCGAAATGTCTCATATACCAGCGTCCACAGTGAAAGTCTCTTGAGCCTTTGGTAGTTTAAGAGCCTGAACATAAGCATCGGTATTTGGCAAAGAGCAAAGGTGGCGGTGTGTAGGGAGGATGCAAAGTGAGAGAAGGGCGGCTGGTGCAAAAGGCGCGGATGATGGTTGTGTGAGTGGTCAACACACTCTCTCACGAAATCTGGGAGCGTGTAATAGAACTTGAGCACACGGAGATTGTTCAGTTTGTATGATTTCAGCCAGGCGTCGGCGGTAGTGTGTCGGGCTGGAGGTATGCGCGGTATCTGAGGCGGTGAACTGCGCCCCATAGGCGGAGAGGATGGCTTCCGGAAGGTCGTGTCGTCGATTGCAGTTGCGAGGCACAGAGTTCGAAAGTGCCTTCGGTGGCGAGCTCCGGTAAGGCGCCACGGAGATTTTCTCGATATGAACTGTTTCTAGAGGCTTAAAAAGATGGCGGCGAGGGATCTCACGGCGATCGAGATTCGGAGGCGGTGGGCCATAAAGGACACCATCGGCGGCGAGGATCACGGTCTGGATGCTATCCACGATGGGGAGGCGAGAGATGATCTCACCTAGGATGGCGTCCGGAGATCGCTGATCGCGGTGGGCGAGTTTTTTCTGTGCTCCTCGGATCCGGTGGGCAGACCCTCACGGTCCCATGCGTACCACCAAACACCCAGCGGAATCGTCGTCGGTGGCATGAGCTTGCCCTCTTGAATGCGAAGCGCCGGACTCCATCTAGGAGGCGGCGTGCGTGGTGGATCTGGAAAGGCGGGTTGGATTCGACTTTTCCACGTTATGCGAAGTGTCAACAACGCCTTATAGAAATGAGCAGAGGGAGTAGTATTTTTAAGTGATGTCCTGCGAGCGGTGACATCGGACGATAACAACAAGTCGGACTGCATGCCTCCAATTGATTCACGCACATGCCTCTCCGGCAGTGTGTCACTACAAACATATTGAACACATACGCACAATCCTAGCTCTTCTTTTTGACATGGGACCTTACGACCGCAAGACTTCTTCCTAATATGGCACCGTGCCTCCGCTTGCTCGACCAGCGTGCCTATCGAGGACACGACTCAGCTAAAATAATGACAAGCTGGGAGGAGCGCGTACCCTCTTATACTACATGACCGTGCCTTCACTAACTTCACGGTTGTGCCTCTCTTACTGCACAAAGTCAGCTAAGTTAATCAAAGCACAGAGGCATGACCATGAGTCTTCTTAACACAGGGTGAGCACGCACTAGGTTCAAGTGCCTCTCTGAGCAAACATGTTGAACTAAGAGACACACCCACAACAACAACAACATCAACCAGAACAACACAACAGCGACAACAACCACGTTTAGGATCGCATCTGCTTTCAGTACCATAGTCTGAATAAGAATTTAAACCGGTAAGTTCTATTAGGTATGTACTACGACGATTTCAACTGCACTCATAGTTTGAAATAACACACATATGATACTTAAGTTAATACCATAGTAGGTCAAATTTATGTGGTCTAAACACGGTGATCACAAGTGAGGCGAGTCCTGCCCCGCACGGTGTGCCACTCGATAGTGATCAATACAGCATAATCAAGCTATCGGTCGGCTGCATTTGCAAAAGGAGAAATCCGGTGATCGCCATCCTTCCATCTTTGTGTATATAGTAGGATCCAGGCAAATCAATGCTGCTGAAAATTTGAACAAGCCTGATGCTGCCCTTGAGAGGCAAATATCCAAGCTTCATCCTAAGATCATTTGTAACAATAGCTGGGATTTTCTGTACAATAACAAATTATTCTAGCATTAGATTACGAAGACACGCATGTTGGTGTGGTTTAGAGAAATAAACAACGGCGTACCAAGCGGTGCATGTGAACATTGGTGAAACATAGGCGGTGCACAAAAGTAATAAGCGGGGATGTGTTTAGCATTTAGGACTAGTTTAATCATGCAGGCCATGTCGATATAGGAATGTTTTATGCCCCGGTGTGACTGTCTCGTCTATGTAGCTCCTTTCCGATAAGCTGAGGCCTTTGAGGGCTAAGTAAATACAACCATGTATTAGCCACCGTGTGTGAAACTTTGAATAAAAGCGATTAAAACTAAAATAAGCGAATATTGGTTTTAAAAAGGAAAATTATAGTTATAAACTACCTTTGTGAGTACAAAGAAAGTTTTAATACATTATACCATAGAGATTAAGCACATAGATATCAATGGCGCATACAGTAAAATTATAATAGATAAATGTTAAACCGAACAAATATTGATAGCGATCGAGCATTACCAGCGGAAGGTTTGGGAAGCGCTTTGTGACCTCCTCGAGATTCACTCAACATCAAGTCAATCGGAAGAAGAAATCTTACGCTTGCAAATCCAATTTTATAATATCACCATAAAACAGATCATAGTCACGTATCAACTTTTCCCATCCAGGTCCATGAAACTTAGACCTATGGTGCAATCTATAAACTTAATCTTGTAAGATAATTCCTCGGTAGTGCGAACACAAGGTCAAAATCTTAGTCTTCAAAACCATCCTCGAAAGCTTCATCTTTCCATAAAGAGATCAAAGAAAGGACCTGGATCCGGTAGTAGCATGGGACATCTGCATAAAAGTAAAATCAAGACAAAGGTAAATAAATGTTTTACTGATTTTCGGAAGAAAAAATGCATGAAATTGTTTTTCCTTAAAATTTCCTGGCTTTCGAAACGCAGGCACAGCCACCATCTATGACATTTAATTAAACCTATAAAAACAATTGAACTTCTAATTACATTACATCAAGGCCTATAAAATAAAAACAAGCATGCATGATATAGTTCGCTCGAGCGAATACATGTAGTTCTTGACTGCGGAATAAGGATAACTTACGGGCATGACTCATAGAACGAGGCAAAGACACAATCAAGAAAGATTGGGCAACATCGATTCAACACCGGGACAGTTGAGGTTCCTGCAAACATTACGCCATCTTTATGCGAGATGTAACAATATGTAAGACTCAGGTTCATTAATTATAAAAAATGTTTCAACACTCCACTAATGGCACAAAAGAATTAAAGGACAGTATATCATTGATACGCTTGTTTCAACGAGTAAGATAGGGGAGCGAATGCTGCTACGGTGATATCCCTCGATCTTAGTGTCTCGCAAAGAAAATGAAAAAACACGCAGAGCTCCTCAAATCTACAAGCTTGCGTTGAATTAACGAAAAAAATCAAGCTGCCCCTTTAAGATTATTCCCTATAGAACCTCTTAAAGAGGTAAGATAATAACAAAAAACTAATATTAAAAGGGTAACATAAAACAAGAATCCATCTAAAAAACACAGTAGCGGAAGGCGTAAGTATTAGCGAAGGAGAAAACTTCTGTATTTCAGAGCAAGTGGGCAAATCGTAGATCCATCTATGTGGACTATAGAGTGAGGAAGACGAAGCAAGAAAAGGCGAAAGGAACCAGAGAAGAAGGGGAGGCGGAAGAGCAAGTGACTCGGGAGAGAAGGCGAACAAAGCGATGTATTTATGGAGTAATTATGGAGAGGAAGTAATTTTTGTACTCGCTGTAAAGCTGAAACTAGTACTTACCCGTGCGTGTGTTTTATGCGATCCTGTTGTACACTCTCTGGATGCGAAGTGTGCGGCAGAGGCATGGGTCCGACTACCGGTTAGAGAACCACGTTTGTGAAGTGGCGTGGGTGTGTACAGCGGGCCCCATAGGAATCCTTTGCAAGTGTCACGCGAGAACGCGTGGATGTAGGCACTTGAGGCCGCGACATTGAAGGCACAGGAGAGCACGGATGTAGTCTTGGAAACCTTTGAATCTGAACCTAAGAGGAGACCTTTTGTGAGTGCGGAATGTTTGAGATTTCTGTGGAAGGGAGGAAGCAAGAGAGTAGTGGAGGTGGGAGAGTTGGAAATGATGGAACCGTCATTATCTTCATTGTCTGATTTTAGCATCAAGATTAGTGCCGCTGGCTTTGTTTTTTGTTCGGCGTGGCGTCTTAATACCGTGCCATCCTAGTGGAAAAAGGGGGCCGGCGGAGGTGGGTGGTGGTTGGTGGAGTGCAGCGGTAGGTGGAGTATTTGGTCGAGCCGGACCATGTAGAAGTCCTCTGGCTCTCTCTTGTATCTCTTCCTCCCTCTCTTTCTATCTCACTACTAGGAAAAGAGGCTATAGATGGGATTGACACTAATGGCGCACAGGACAAGTGGTGCGCCATTAATCTCTCTCTAATAGCGCACCACCTTCGATCGCCATTAGAGTTGAAACTACTAATGGCGCACTTGCCCAAGGTGCGCCATTAGTATCAAAATATTTTTTTTGAACTAGTGCGCTTTGTCCAAACATACTAATGGGCATCCAGACTCGATCGCCATTACTAGTTGTAACTAGTAATGGCGCACTATCGAAAAATCGCCACTAATGTTGTTTTTTATTATATTTTTATTCCTTTTTTGCAAAACTACTAATGGCGCCTTTGTTCCACATGCGCCATTACTAGTTTAAACTAGTAATGGTGCCTTTGTGGAGCGATGCGCCATATAGTATTTTTGCGAAACTACTAATGGCGCACCACGGAAGGTGCGCCATTAGTCTGGATTACTAATGGCGCATTTAGAGTTAGTGCGCCATTAGTAAGTGAGCAACAACAAGATATTTTGGACAGCCTCTCCCTACCCACACTCACTTTCTGCCCACTTCATTCTCTCCACCTCCTCCTTGTCTCGGGTGCCTCCTCTTTTCACCTCATTTCCACCATAGATTCATTCAAATTAAGTGGTTAAATTACCTTGTTTTGATAGGTAAGTAAGGGGAAGCTATATTTATGTTGTTCTCCCTACAACAATGTGCACATGCACTTTTTATAGCCTAGCTAGATCTATGTATGTTGGTAATTGTTGCATATGTTGTGGTGTTGCATATGTGTTTGTGTTTGGAGGTGTACCAGTATTTGAAATCACGATAGTTGCCAATATTTTGCGGAATGTTGATTCATTTCCGTTTGGTGAAAATTTTGGCATTAAGCATTCTTTTAGTCCTATTTTTAGGAAAAGTCATGCCAAATTTTTCTTGGTTCTAAAATATTGTTTTGCTCTACCCATGGCGACCATAGTCCGCCACGATGACCGAAGGCATCGTGAATAGGTTTTGAGGTCCACGAAGGCGAGATGCTTCAAAAGAGCGAGGCGGAGATAAGATGTCCGTGTCGAAGATGCAAGTGAAGAGCCTTATTGCGGACCCAGATTCCGGCAGGTCTTGGGACCACCTGCTCTTGCGTGGTTTCATGGATGGCTATCGGTGGCAAGGTGATGAAGATGACTCTGAAGTCGTCCATGGGGCGGGCAAGAAATGAGGAAGGCCGGGCGGTGCTCCTTGGTGTTGGTCCGAACCGAAACAGCTGCGGGGCCACCACGAAGCAACTCGAGGCTGGTTTTACTCGTAGGCTGCTTATCCGGTGTGCCACGAGACCGAGATCGTCACGACTCCTATCGGGTTGTCGGCACATCCGGTGACTTTGCTGGTCTTGTTTTATTGCTGTGAAATGTCTTGTAGCGGGATTCGGACTGATCGGGTCTTCCGGGAGAAGAATATCCCGTTGATCGCGAGAGCTTATCATGGGCTAAGTTGGGACACCCTGCGAGTATAAACTTTCGAAAGCCGTGCCGCGGTTATGTGGCAGATGGGAATTTGTTAATGTCCGGTTGTAGAAACCCGAAGTTGATCTTAATTAAAATACACCAACCGTGTGTGTGTAGCAGTGAGTGTCTCTTTCGGGGTTGATCGAGAGGAGAACACGGTTTTACGGTTATGTCGGCGTAAGTAGGAGTTCAGGATCACTTCTTGATCATTACTAGTTGACCGTTCCTTTGTTTCTCTTCTCGCTCTCATTTGCGTATGTTAGCCACCATATCATGCTTAGTCGCTGTGCAACCTCACCACTTTACCTTCCTTTCCTTTAAGCTTTGCTAGTCTTGATACCCATGGTAATGGGATTCTTTGAGTCCTCGTGGCTCCTGATTACTACACCACCAGTTGCGAGTACAGGTTTTGCGATGATCATGGCGAGAGATGCTTGCTTGTCTTGAGTTCTTACGCTTCTTCTTCGATCGGGATTAGGTTCGGTTGGCCTGGGCTAGCAGGGTGGATATTGTTTGAGTTTACATTTGTTTCATCCGTAGTCGGATGTTGATCTTATATATGATGTTGATGTATTCTTGTGGCATTTGTGCCTTATGTATATATCCCCATCTATTATGTAATGTTGATGTAATGATATCCACCTTGCAGCGTTTCAATATCTTGTCTATCCTTGGTGGGACCTTGAGTTCCTTTGGATGAGTCGCATATTGGCGTGTTGACACGGAGGTAGCAATCGGGATCTTGACGTGAATCGGGCCTCGTGATCGGAAGGACAGATACTGGGAAGGCTGAAGTCATCGGCGATTCTCTCCGTGTGATTGCAGCTAAGATGTGGCATTGAGTTCCGAGGTATGTTTCACGGGCGGTTTGGTTGCCGGAGAGCGTGGATGATTTGGCGCAGATTTTTGCAAGATCTCGTAGAACAAGTATCAAGGATCTACGAGTCAATCTCGAGTGGTGCGGTGTGCCATATCTTGGCGCCACCGAGATCACGAGCATATGTCGCATGCCTTCCTTATGGGCGAGCGAGAGATGATCCATGAGGGGATAGCGTCAAGGAGGTGGCTGATGGGTCCGGACCAAACTCAACATGGTTCTCGGATCCGTTAAAATGAATACGGTCCTCCTCTTATGACTCGGAGGAGCACGGAGTACAGCGAACCTCGTCTTCTTGTTGCTAGAGCCCGTCCTCGTCTCCATTGCCGGCTAAATCACTACTAGGAAAAAGGCCTACTAATGGCGCACGGTTTGCCTACTAATGGCGCACTACCGGTGCGCCATTAATGCTGCGCTCGATAAATTTTTACTAATGGCGCACCTTTAGTCGCCATTAGTATCTGATATACTAATGGCGCTGGCGATGCGCCATTAGTATGTAACTCCATCGCCATTAGTATGCCTCCCGAGGCATATGTAACCATGTGCTTTGTCACACTAATGGCGCCTCTGCCTTGATCGCCATTAGTATCCTTTGGCATACTAATGGCGCACTCTCTGATGCCATTAGTATGAATATTTGGTTTTTTTCTTTTCGATTTTTGCACAGGTTACAAAATATATTATTGGACAGAATATAGACAGCAGCACACAGCAACATCAGATTCATCGAATACAATAGAGGATTAGTCTCGAATACAATTCATCATATTAGTCTCCGAATTCAAAGACGAACAAAGATAAAACATTACATGTCTCAAGACCGCGAGTATTGGTTTGTCTTCACATTACAAGTCGATATCGATCATCTAAACTACCATCACATAAAAAGTTGTGGTCATCAGGAATTCCGTTGGATTCCGTAGTCCACTTAGTGAATTCCTCCTTGTGGTGCGGAGGCGCGATGGGCCTTGGTCCTTCCTTTGCTTCTTGATTGGCTGCCATCGTAATGCGCCGCCATCATCGTGGTGGCATCCTCGGCGCTTTCATCGGTGTCATCCCGCGCCACTAGGCTTACGTAATCAGGATCGGTGTCTTCCGTCCTCATAGCGGTGAGTTGTTCCTCCATCTCACAGGACAGCTCCAGAATTGCTTGCCGCCCGAACCACCGGCCTCATCGTTGTGGGCCATGTTTACGCTCTAAATAGGAAAAAATTGGTCAAAAAGTTGGTTATTGTCAAGGAACAAGATCATGGTCTCATCATTTAGGGTTTGTCGACACGAGGCACCCTAAAGCCTAAGCTTTCATCATTTAGGGTTTGTCGGCGAGGCACCCTAAAAGCCTAGCGTACATCATTTAGGTTCTCATCGACACCGAGGCATCCGGGCAGCCAAGTTAAGTTTTCATCATTTAGGGTTTATCGATGCGAGGCACCCCTAGGTTGGGCCTAATCACTTGCTCTTGATTAAGTTGGGCCTAATCTTGGCTCTATTGCCACCTATGGTTTAATGCAGCAAGAATGGCAGGCAGTTGATCCTACTTAACTAAGTACTAAGATACCGGCCATGCATTAGTATGAAGTACCCCATATGTCCTATTTTAGCAAAGTCATGCTAAAATTCACGAAAATTTCAGCATGACCTTTGCTGAAAATAGGACATATAAATACCAATTGCGAACGGAAGTTAATCAACATTCCGACAAACTCAAGGGCCTCTCGGGGTACCTGCAAATTCATCACGACCGATGGTGGAGACATGACCTTTGCAAAATGGTGGAACACGATGGTCTTTCTCAATGTGATCAATTGATGGATCAACACATAAAACATGTCCAATAAGTATGATTTATAGAGTCAACATCAGTATGAATATATATAAAGTTTTTCTTCATCAGCCAGGCCCATGCAAGTAATTGCATCCGATAACTATTTGCTACTCTGTAACTAACTACACTCTGTATTTATAGATTCATTTCAGATGAGATCAGATTGAGCTCAAGCTGTAGCTGTAGGTGAGGATCCATGAGCCATCATGCCAGCCAGCCAGGAAATAAACTTTACTTTCAATGGAAATAAAAATACAATGCATACATACATACTTAAGCGGTAGATAGATAGATAGATAGATAGATAGATGATGAGCATGTTAGGTTACAAGAATGAATATAAACAAGCAAAGAATGCATGCAAGTTTCAAGTAAAGCGTTTGAGGTAATGCAAGTACTCCTCTTGCTCTCTACTCTCTCTCTTCTTGGGATTAATTAACTGAATTTTACGATGTTGTTGTTAACTAAATTTTACTAGTTAAACACATTATAACTGAATTTTACCACGTCTCCCCTCCGGAGTTTTCGAGGCCCGTCTCCCTCAGTGCAGGGCGTTTGAGTTTTCAAGGCAACTCCGTCTCCCCTCCAGCAGCAACTCCCACGGTAGAGGGTTTCTTCCCACGTCAGTAACTCCTTCTATTCCATTGCCGCTCCATCTTCCCCTCTGCCTCCCTCCTCATTCCATTGCCGCTCCATCTTCCTCCTCCCCCCTCTGCCTCCGGCATCAAGCAACTCCCTCTACCTCCACCATCGCTGTCCGGGAGGCAATGGCGGAGAATCGTGGAACAACTCCTCCGTCTGCCAAGAGAATGGCGGAGGCATCATGGAAACAACTCCCTCCGTGCCAAGCATCACCGTGGTGAGGCGTCAGCAAAAGGCAGTGATGGTCGGCAGCGATGTTCGGTCCCGGGCGAAGCGGGACTACCGTGCCGCTCAAGGTTGATATCCACCTGAAGGAGCGGCTGAATGTATGCACCAGCAATCGACCAAGCCGACAAGATGATCCGCAAGATGAAGAGGCTCGGCGGCATGCTTTCTCGGAATATCGGCGTTGATGTCGAGTATACGAGAAGACAAACCTCATAAATTGCTGCAGTTCTGCGATTATCGTGGAGGATCTCGTCTGGTATACCACATCACAACCAAACAAATGGTAAAAACATCTAGTTCTGAAGTAGTTTTTTGGTGATCATACAGAATGTTGTCTACAAGTTTTTGTGATCATTTAGTAGCTGTTATGAATGTTGTCTTGTAATGCAAAAGATTGCAAAAAAATACATCATTGAGATGTTATGCTTGCTGTTTTGATCATCTGAATGTTGTCTTGTAGTTGTTGTGATCATTTAGTAGTTGTTGTGATCATCTTGTTTAACTGAATTTTGGTCGAGCGAAGATGCTATTTTAACTGAATTTTGCTTCAACTGAACCCATTTTAATTATGTAGTTTGAAGTTTTTGAAGTAGATGAATTTGAATGCTAAAGATTATTTTGATGCAGGCCAAGGAACTCCGCCCGCTCTGCGGGAGAAGAAGATGTACACCTTTGTTGCTTACGCATTGGGCGACAAGGAGAAGCTGAAGTTATGCGGTTTGGAGATCAACCCCGACAAATCGTCGACTTAGCGCAAATGGAAGTTCAAACAATGGAAAGAAGTGGCGATCTTTGGCTGAGTTTCCAGCCAGCCTCATCCACCCATCCTACTCGAAATGAAGCGAGAAGATCGGCAATTGGGACCACCTACTATGGGGGACAGCCCTTGCCAAACAAGCTCATCGAGTCGCCTTGCGAAAATCGTCACGTCACCTCTGAGCATGTAAGAAAATCGAAATCACCAAGAAGGTTTGAGCTCTGGCAAGAAGCGGAGGGATGACCCCTACTCTGGGGATATTGAGTTGTTTGTGGTATTGGGATGACCCCTACTCTGTGTCTCGGTTTGTAGTTATGTGGTTGAACAAGTTTGCTTTTGTTATGTTGAACAAGTTTGCTTTTGTTATGTTGAACAAGTTTGCTTTTGTAATGATGAACAAGTTTGCTTTGGTTGTCGAGTTGACATCATCTCATCATTGAGCATGGTTTAGTTTACCTTTATATATTTATTATTTAGGCAGAGCTATTCGGGCATGGAAGATATAATCATCCTTATGGTGAGGATCATAATGTATTTAGCTTCCAAGTTTCTCATGCGGTCCATAATCGCAATGTATAGAGTGGTCTATGTGTAGTTTCATGTGAACATCTCAATACCACGGAAGCAGAGCATCAAATAACTAAGTGAAGCAAATAATTGCTATGCATTTCTTGTACCGAGAAGGAAGAGGGGAGAGGAGGTGGAGCTCACGGGGGCGCAAGGAGGCCCTGCGACAGCTTAGTAACAGTGGCGAAGTTGAGGAAGACAGCGACCGAGGAAGAAAGAGGTGGAGGGGGTGGAGGGTCGGCGTCGTCGCGCCCTGGTTCCATGACTCATGCGGCAGTGTTGAAATATTCTGCCCGCCGCCTTGCACATGCCTCAAGTGGAGCTCGAGGCTGGGAAGGCGAGGAGGGTGGGTGGGTGCGGTGAGCGAGGGAGGGTGGATTGGGGCAGACGGCGATGGGGGGCAGAGCAAGGGAGGCTGGTGAGGCGGACGAAGGCAGGCCGAGCGTGGCGTCGGTGACAGCCAGCGGGTGGATCTGGTGGCGAGGAGAGAGGTCGTGAGGGGATCTGGCGAGAGGAGGAGGATAGCTAGGGAGGTTCTAATGGCGCACCGTCCGTCGTGCGCCATAAGTATGACTATTCTAATGGCGCACCACCCGGTGCGCCATTAAATTTAATCTAGCCACTAACCATATCTACAACCTAACCCTATCTACAAGAACCCACCCACTAGCCCGTGGTCAACCGCCCAACACACACGGGAGGTCACAGGTTCGATTCAGACTCCCCAATATTTTTTATGCATTTTAAATGCTGTTTTTATATTTATTTGTGTTTAAATATGTTCAAACTTGTTTAAATCATAACATTAATATTTTTTATAAAAACAGTAATAATTTTTTAAAAATATGTTCAAATTTCTTACTTGAAAATATCATGTGGCGGCCGGTGAGGCGGGGGAGATGCGGGGATCGAGATCGAGATGGAGGATCGAGATCAAGTGTCCTCATGAATTCAAAAAGTGCCCATGAAATTTAAAAATATTCATGATATCAAAAAGTGCCATGAAATACAATCGAGAAATGAAGACTACGATTTAAATACAATCGATCTTAGCTAGCTATCTGTTCACAATCTGCTTGCCCTTCTTTTTAAATGGAGTTCTTACGTGGAGCAGGCGTCCTTTAGATAGGGTGGTCCTGCTTCTCTCTTCCGCCATTAGTAGGTTTGCAAAAAAGTAAAAATTATACTAATGGCGCCTTGTCTTGGTAGATGCGCCATTACTAGTTCTAACTAGTAATGGAACTTTGCCATCGGGCCATTAGTTTGTATGGAAAAATGGGAAAAAATCAATAGTAGTGGCACACCGTGAAACGCAGTGCGCCATTAGTCTTCCACACTAATGGCATACGAGCAACTGATCTTGCCATTAAATATAATAGTGGCGCACTACTTACAGTGCATTAGAATCAGTCCTATCTATAGCCCTTTTCCTAGTAGTGCGTCTTGCCTCCGATGCAGCTCCTGCGTGGATCCGGGAAGAGGTAGGGTTTCGATTCACAAAGGCGACAATATATATACCTAATCTATAAATTTGACGGACGTGGTGGAATAGTCACGGCTTGGGCCAGACGTCTTGTGGGCGAACACGGCTATCAACCGTGCGGACACAACAAAGTTTGGTGGCGAGCCAAGGTTGGCATGCTCGATTAAGGGCGCATGGTTGTGCGTCTGTAGAGACCGCAGTGGTGTGGAGCCAAGACACGGTGGCAAGTGTCGTGTGAAACGCGCGTCGTCACGAGCAGCTGGGGGCACCTAATTGCAGTCTCTGCGAGCCGCAAACCCATTGAACCTCTACGGGCATAGGTATCAACTCCTGGATGCACAAAAGTGTTGAGGCATGGCTGCGAAATCTCAGTTGAAGACACACGGCTGTGGGTCGTGGATCCGTCCGTGTGTCTCGAGGCGTAAAAGCCACGGCTCGTGGCCGCCGACCGAGGTGCAGGATCCGGAAGCAAAGTCAGCCTCCATAAACCGCGTCGATTATCAACGCTCTTAATGCACAAAATAGCGGTGGCGGAGGCATGGATCCGAATACTCAGCTCGGAGGCGAGTGTATTCTCTGCAAACCTAGCAGTCACGGCAAGTGTCATGTGAGGCACATGTATTGAAACACGTGAAACGCGGTAATGGCGCCTCTTAAACGCGAGTGTCAACCACGGTCATGGCTTATGTGGCGTGAAGCGCGTGGTGCGGCGAGCGCCGGAGGCACTGTTGGGGAGCCACCACCCAGGCGTGGTGTTTCTCAGGCCTGGCTCGATTATAAACCCTCTGGGTGTAGAAAAGTTTGCCTTGAAGGCGCGAAGTCGATAACCTTCTTTGGGTCGGCATACTGCTGTAAAGAGCCCGCGACCGCGGTAGCAAGTGTCTGTGAAGACGCGTGCGTGCAGCGTTAGGGCACAATTGCAGTCTCTGCGAGCACCGATGATGACCTCTCGAGACATAGTATCAACTCCTGGATGCACAAAGTGTGGTGGCGAGGCATGGCTGCGAAATCTCAGTTGAAGAGACACGGCTGTGGAGTGTGTGGATCCACGTCCCATGTGTCTCGAGGGCGTAAAGCCACGGCTCGTGCCACGCCGAACCGAGGTGCAGGATCGAGTCACGAAGTCTAGCCTCCATAGAGCACGTCGATTGTCAACCCTCTTTATGCACAAAATAGCGGTGGCGAGAGGCATGGATCCGAATACTCAGCTCCGGAGGCGGGCATGCATTCTCTGCAACCACAATGGTCACGGCAAGTTTCATGTGAGGCATGTATTGAAACACCGTAAACGCGGTAATGAAGCCTTTTAGGCACAGTGTCAACCCAACAGTCGGCTTATGCGGCGTGAGGCGCGTGATGCGGGCGGGCGCGGAGGCATTTGGGGAGCCACCACCGCATGGGCGTGGTGTTTGCCGAGCCTAGCTCGGTATAAACCCTCTGCAGGTGCGAAAAAGTGTGCGCGAGAAGGCGGAAGTCGTAACCTTCTGCAGGTGGCATACTGCATTAAAAGAGCCACGACACGGTGGCAAGTGTCTGTGAGGCGCGTGCATGCAGTATTGAGGGACATAATTGCGATCTCTGCGGCACCGACCCATTGAAGCCTCTGGACATAGGTATCAACTCCTGGATGCACAAAAGTGTGGTGGCGGAGGCATGGCTGCGAAATCTCAGTTGAAGAGACACGGCTATGGAGTCGTGGATCCACGTCCCATGTGTCTCGGGGAACATAAAGCCACGGCTCGTGGCCGCGCCGGTGGTGCGGGATCCGGAGGCACGAAGTCTAGCCTCTGAGAGCCGCGTACAATTGTCAACCCTCTTAATGCACAAAATAAGCATGGCGGAGGCATGGATCCGAATACTTAGCTCTGGAGGCGGGCGTGTATTCTCTGCAACCACAGCAGTCACAGCAAGTGTCATGTGAGGCACATGTATTGAAACACCGTGAAACGCGGTAATGACCACTTAGGCAGAGTGTCAACCCAACAGTCACGGCTTATGTGGCGTGAGGCACAGCAGCCGGAGGCACTATTGAGACCACCACACGCCGCAGGCGTGGTGTTTCTCGAGCCTGGCTCAGTATAAACCCTCTCGGGTGCAGAAAAGTGTGTCAGAAGGCGCGAGTAAAGGCCTCTCGGTCCGTGTACCAACCTTCTTGGTACTCGGTTAGAAAATCACGATTGTGAAGTTTATAGGAAAGTCTGAACTCAAGGCGAAGAACAGCGGCATGTCGATACACACATGGTTTTATTGGCCTCTGAATCACGGACTTGCTTCGGTATTGGAAAGGTTCCTACCGAGTTCATTATCCTTTGGGAATATGGTCTTTGTACTAACAAAGATTGAGTGTCGTGCGGTAAAATACCGAGAATCTTTCGCTGAAACATTCAATGTGCTTGAAGCGTTTTTACAATCACAACACTTTCATTTGCATAGTCACAACACTTTCGGTCAAGGATTGTTATGGCAAGCTTACAGGGCGGTACAAAATACTACAAGGGTTGTGTTGGTGTTTAGACAAAAGCTGCGTTCAAAAGGCGCAACAACATGTAAACCTGCAACCTTGAACAACTTACTCCAGCTTTGTATTCATTAGTCACAGCTGAATGGGTCAATCAAATCAGGTATTCAACACCGTGAGTTTTAAATAAAGAACCGGTGCTTGCATGCTCGACAATATAAAGCGAACGTTCGAAGCCTTTTGTTGCCACGAAGTTCCTTTTGATGATTTTCAAAAATTCTTCCGTGAAGTCTTGGTGAAAGCGGTAGTTAAGCCTCATGGTCTCAAGCTTGCTTTTCGAATAAAGAATCTCAGAAATTCAATGTTTACCAAGCAGGGTTCATAGTCATCCAGTATGCTTGTCTTCAAGCGAAAGTCATCTCGTTTGACAAGCGGTTGGTGCTTACTGACGCCATGTATTTGTTTCTCCATGCGAGTCCTCCTACATGTACATGAAGAATGAAAATACTTAAGCTGTAAAACAGAGATTACTGTCAAAAGAGCATCGGTGTAAAGTATTTATTGGTTTTTGTACATACGGGTGTATGTAATACTAAAACCTGTCTAGCCACGGGTGTATCAATTTACGGCGAATGGAAGACAAGCTTTTTAAGACATACAACAGAAGTAGTACAGTATGCATGTTATGGATTTTCAATGTGTGAGAATCATCACCTCGATAAACAAGTTCTCAAGGCTTGAAAGCATTGCATGAGGAAGCAGCCGTCCACTTCAAAACACACCTTGAGCAAAGTCTTGACCGTTTGAAGCCTTTGTTGGCAGGCTGACTGCCGGCAAACCACATATGGTGCATGCATAACAATTTTAAAAATTGAACAAAGGTTCTATTACATGAAATTTGTTTACTCGGACAAATGCAGCTGAAAACTAGGTACATGGATAAGCTGTAGGGTTCTGCGTGACCTTGGATTGAGAGAAAAATCATGGAATTTGCCCGAGTCTCGGTTTAGGTGCAAACATGACAGTTATCGCAAGTTGCTGCTAATAATATCGTTAAGCAACCGCTGAAGTAATGGGGCATCCTCTATAACAAGTTAGCCATGTCCTGACCAAATTCCAATGCTTACAAGGTTACACGAGTTTATTAGTTAGCGGCTTTCCATATTCCAAGTAGCGAAGGCACCGGTCTTGGGGCAACTAGAGTGGATTATGCTTTCAAGCGAAATGTCTCATATACCATCCACAGTGAAAGTCTCTTGAGCCTTTGGTAGTTTAAGAACTGAACATAAGCTATCGTATTTGGCAAAGAGCAAGGTGGCGGTGTGTAGGGAGGATGCAAAGTGAGAGGGCGGCTGGTGCAAAAGGCGCGGATGATGGTTGTGTGGTGGTCAACACACTCTCTCACGAATCTGGGAGCGATGTAATAGAACTTGAGCACTGGAGAGTTGTTCGGTTTGTATGATTTCAGCCAGCGTCGGCGGAGTGTCTGGACCAGGTATGCCTTGTATCTGAGGCGGTGAACTGCGCCCCATGGGGAGAGGATGGCTTCGGAAGGTCGTGTCGTCGATTGCAGTTTAGGGCACGAGTTCGAAGTGCCTTCGGGCGAGCTCCAGGTAGGGCGCCGGAGATTTTCTCGATATGAACTGTTTCTAGAGGCTTAAAAGATGGCGGGGATCTCACAGCGATCGAGATTGGAGGGGCGGTGGGCCATAAAGGACACCATCGTGGCGAGGATCACGATCTGGATGCTATCCCGATGGGGAGGCGAGATGATCTCACCTAGGATGCGTCAGGAGATCGCTGATCGGTGCAGGCGAGTTTTTTCTGTGCTCCTCGGATCCGGTGGGGACCCTCACGGTCCCATGACCACCACCAAACACCCAGCGGAATGCGTCGTCGGTGGCATGAGCTTGCCCTCTTGATGCGAAAGCGCCGGACTCCATCTAGGAGCGGCGTGCGTGGTGGATCTGGAAAGCCGGGTTGGATTCGACTTTTCCACGTTATGCGAAGTGTCAACAACGCCTTATAGAAATGAACAGAGGGAGTAGTATTTTTAAGTGATGTCGCTGCGAAGCAGTGACATCGGACGATAACAACAAGTCGGACTGCATGCCTCAATTGATTCACGCACATGCCTCTCCAGCGAGTGTGTCTACAAACATATTGAACACGCCGCACAATCCTAGCTCTTCTTTTTGACATGGGGCCTTACGACCGCAAGACTTCTTCCTAATATGGCACCGTGCCTCCGCTTGCTCGACCAGCGTGCCTATCTCGAGGACACGACTCAGCTAAAATAATGACAAGGGAGGAGCGTACCCTCTTATACTACATGACCGTGCCTTCACTAACTTCACGGTTGTGCCTCTCTTCTGCACAAAGTCAGCTAAGTTAACCAAAGCACAGGCATGACCATGAGTCTTCTTAACACAGGGCTGAGCTGCACTAGGTTCAAGTGCCTCTCTGAGCAAACATGTTGAACTAAGAGACACACCCACAACAACAACAACATCAGCGAACAACACAACAGCGACAACAACCACGTTTAGGATCGCATCGCTTTCGATACCATAGTCGAATAAGAATTTAAACCGGTAAGTTCTATTAGGTATGTACTACGGCGATTTCAACTGCACTCATAGTTTGAAATAACACACATATGATACTTAAGTTAATACCATAGTAGGTCAAATTTATGTGGTCTAAACACCGGTGATCACAAGTGAGCGAGTCCTGCCGCATACAGTGTGCCACTCGATAGTGATCAATATAGCATAATCAAGCTATCGGTCGGCTGCATTTGCAAAAGGAGAAATCCGGTGATCGCCATCCTTCCATCTTTGTGTATACATTAGGCGCCGGGCAAATCAATGCTGCTGAAAATTTGAACAAGCTGATGCTGCCCTTGAGAGGCAAATATCAAGCTTCATCCTAAGATCATTTGTAACAATAGCTGGGATTTTCTGTACAATAACAAATTATTCTAGCATTAGATTACGAAGACACGCATGTTGACTGTGGTTTAGAGAAATAAACAACGGCGTACCAAGCGGTGCGTGAACATTGGTGAAACATAGCGGTGCACAAAAATAATGGCGGGGATGTGTTTAGCATTTAGGACTAGTTTAATCATGCAGCCATGTCGATATAGGAATGTTTATGCCCCGGGTGTAGACTGTCTCGTCTATGTAGCTCCTTTCCGATAAAGCTGAGGCCTTTGAGGGCTAAGTAAATACAACCATGTATTAGCCACCGTGTGTGAAACAGAATAAAAGCGATTAAAACTAAAATAAGCGAATATTGGTTTTTAAAAGGAAAATTATAGTTATAAACTACATGAGTACAAAGAAAGTTTTAATACATTATACCATAGAGATTAAGCACATAGATATCAATGGCACGCCACGGTAAAATTATAATAGATAAATGTTAAACCAGAACAAATATTGATAGCGATCGAGCATTACCAGCGGAAGGTTTGGGAAGCGCTTTGTGACCTCCTCGATTCACTCAACATCAAGTCAATCGGAAGAAGAAATCTTACTGCACAAATCCAATTTTATAATATCACCATAAAACAGATCATAGTCACGTATCAACTTTTCCCATCAGGTCCATGAAACTTAGACCTATGGTGGCAATCTATAAACTTAATCTTGTAAGATAATTCCTCGGTAGTGCGAACACAAGGTCAAAATCTTCGTCTTCAAAACCATCCTCGAAAGCTTCATCTTTCCATAAAGAGATCAAAGAAAGGACCTGGATCGGTAGTAGCATGGGACATACTGCATAAAAGTAAAATCAAGACAAAAGGTAAATAAATGTTTTACTGATTTTGGAAGAAAAAAATGCATGAAATTGTTTTTCCTTAAAATTTCCTGGCTTTCGAACGCAGGCACAGCCACCATCTATGACATTTAATTAAACCTATAAAAACAATTGAACTTCTAATTACATTACATCAAGGCCTATAAAATAAAAACAAGCATCGCATGATATAGTTCGCTCGAGCGAATACGTATGATTCTTGACTGCGGAATAAGGATAACTTACGGGCATGACTCATAAAGCGAGGCAAAGACACAATCAAGAAAGATTGGGCATCAGATTCAACACCGGGACAGTTGAGGTTCACCAAACATTACGCCATCTTTATGCGAGATGTAACAATATGTAAGACTCAGGTTCATTAATTATAAAAAATGTTTCAACACTCCACTAATGGCACAAAAGAATTAAAGGACAGTATATCATTGATACACGCTTGTTTCAGCGAGTAAGATAGGGGAGCGAATGCTGCTACGGTGATATCCCTCGATCTTAGTGTCTACGCAAAAAATGAAAAAACATGAGCTCCTCAAATCTACAAGCTTGCAGTGAATTAACTGAAAAAATCAACTGTTGCCCCAAGATTATTCCCTATAGAACCTCTTAAAGAGGTAAGATAATAACAAAAAACTAATATTAAAAGGTAACATAAAACAAGAATCCATCTAAAAAACACAGCCTTGGAAGGCGTAAGTATTAGCGAAGGAGAAAACTACTTGTATTTGAGCAAGTGGGCAAATCGTAGATCCATCTATGTGGACTATAGAGTGAGGAAGGCGAAGCAAGAAAAGGCGAAAGGAACCGAGAGAGAAGAAGGGGCGGAAGAGCAAGTGACTTGGGGAGAGAAGGCGAACAAAGCGATGTATTTATGGAGTAATTATGGAGAGGAGTAATTTTTGTACTCGCTGTAAAGCTGAAACTAGTACTTACCGTCCGTGTGTTTTATGCGATCACATTGTACACTCTCTGGATGCTGAAAGTGTGCGGCGGAGCATGGGTCCGACTACCGGTTAGAGAACCACGTTTGTGAAGTGGCGTGGGTGTGGCAGACGGGCCCCATAGGAGTCCTTTGCAAGTGTCACCTGAGGCGTGGATGTAGGCACTTGAGGCCGCGACATTGAAGGCCTGGAGACGCGGATGTGGTCTGAGGCACTGAAGTCTGAACCTAAGAGGAGACCTTTTGTGAGTGCGGAATGTTTGAGATTTCTGTGGAAGGGAGGAAGCAAGAGAGAGTAGTGGAGGTGGGAGAGTTGGAAATGATGGAACCGTCATTATCTTATTTGTCTGATTTTAGCATCAAGATTAGTGCCGCCTGGCTTTGTTTTTTGTTCGGCGTAGCGTCTTAATACCACGTGCCATCCTAGTGGAAAAAGGGGGACGGCGGAGGTGGGTGGTGGTTGGTGGGTCAGCGGTAGGTGGAGTATTTGGTCGAGCGGACCATGAAGTCCTCTGGCTCTCTCACTGTCTCTTCCTCCTCTCCTATCTCACTACTAGGAAAAAGGCTATAGATGGGATTGACACTAATGGCACCGGACAAGTGGTGCGCCATTAATCTATATATATATAGCGCACCACCTACGATCGCCATTAGAGTTGAAACTACTAATGGCGCACTTGGCCCAAGGTGCGCCATTAGTATCAAAATATTTTTTTTGAACTAGTGCGCTTTGTCCAAACATACTAATAGGCATCGGACTCGATCGCCATTACTAGTTGTAACTAGTAATGGCGCACTATCGAAAATGCCACTAATGTTGTTTTTTATTATATTTTTATTCCTTTTTTGCAAAACTACTAATGGCTGTTCCACGTGCGCCATTACTAGTTTAAACTAGTAATGGTGCCTTAAACGATGCGCCATTAGTATATTTTTCTTGAAACTACTAATGGCGCACGGAAGGTGCATTTAATGTTTTGGATTACTAATGGCGCATTTAGAGTTGAGTGCGCCATTAGTAAGTGAGCAACAACAAGATATTTTGGACAGCCTCTCCCTACCCACACTCACTTTCGCCCTTCATTCTCTCCACCTCCTCCTTGTCTGGTGCCTCCTGAATTCTTAGATTTCGATCGTTTCTTTTAACATTCCGTGTTTTCTGCAGTGACACATGTTGCACGCTCATCCTCCTAAGCCCCAAATATTCCATGGCCACATATTTCGACCCGGACCGTCGATCGAGCGTAGACTACACAAATGTCAAGAAGGTTCTTGATGATGTTCTCCCCGCTCGCCAAATCTGGAAGCACCTTCACCGGGCCTATTAAATAAATCTGACAAGCACGTGTTCTCCCACAATCTGACGTTACTGCTGCGTCAAGCAGCCGCTGGCGATCGAAGGGTGCCTACTCGCCATCCATCACATGCGAGGCGATCATACGGGACCATCATCAACTTCGCTACCGAGTAAACTCAAAGATTGGGCCGCGGCGTGTCGGCAATCCAGACGCGGACATCGACAAGAATTCTTCGCATCCGATCGGAGTTTGCGGAAATCATCCATCAAGATGTCGCCGTACCTCGGGGTAGTTCTACCTCGAAATCAACCGTCCAACAAGTGACATCGACACAATGCTACAAATGCAGGCTGACAACGCCCGTTATTTCATGACTCCCACGATGAGCGGCGGCTTCGTCCACGCTCCGGTCCCTTGAGTCGAGTCGAAGGCGGTGATCTGTGTCTAGTTCGAAACATTGATTGGCTCATGTTGTAATTAAACTTTAATGAACTTGTAGTATGTCTCTTTGGTTTCGAGAGTCGTTCAACTTAGATGTAATCGATGCTATTAATGTCTTGCTTTTCTGTTGGGGAAGCTGATCGTGACCCATTTAACACTTATGGGACGGCGGGCGAGTCCCTTTGGTTCGGTGGGGCGGAGATTGCGAAAAGAGCAGATCGGCGATGCACACGAGCAGTTTACCCAGCTTCGGAGCTCTCCGGAGAGATAATACTTCTACTGCTGCTTGTCTGATTATATTGTGTTCTTGCTAGGGAGCACAGAGACCTACAGAACCTAGCTTGAGTGTGTAGTCTCGAATGAGTAGAACCAGCCGAACCCCTTCTAAGGTGCGCATGGGCCTCCTTTTATAGGCTCAAGGGGTCACCACAGGTGGCAACGTAAACAAGGGCAAAATGGGAAAAATGAGTTGCGGTTGGTACAGCTACTTTGTACAGTGTATTCTACCTAACTCTGACGGCAAGGGACAAAAGCAATAAATGCCCGTCCATGTCGCCTAAACAGTCTGAAAAAGGGACCTTGAGGCGCCACCGCTTGCCACGATGGTACTCTGTCCGCCGCTTACGCTGCTCTCCGCTGGCTGCACAGCCTCTTGACACGCATGCACGAGATGGTCCCATGGCGACACGTTGGTGGATGAGCTGGAGGCGGAGATGAAGAGAGGTTGCTGCCGCGGCAAGCACCTTGCAGCGCTGCTGAATCCTGTCGCGCTCGGGGCTTGTCGCTCACCAAGCCTTCCCGGCAAGCTCCTCTTGCCGGGGTCTTGTCTTCTGCGGGCCTTGAGTGGCCTTCCCGGCAAGCTCCTCTTGTCGGGGCCTTGTTTCCGTGGCTTAAATACTTTGTTCTTGAATGGTTCCAAAGGAACCACGGAGGACCTTGGCGGTCACTAGGCAAGCCTTGCCGCGGGGTGCTGCGACTGCCCGTGCACGAGTTCGGGATACTAGGGTACCCCTACTCTAGTACACCGACAGGAGCCCCCGGGCCTGGGCCACACACGGTGCCGAGCGCTGTTGGGCCAGGCCCAAAACAGTGCACGGGCACACGCGGCCTAGATCACGCCGTTACTTGCTCCGGACCCCACGTCCCCCACTTAACAGCACGCGTCGAGCGTGGCGTCGTGGGGGCTCTTTAATGGAAAAGCGGGCGTCCGCCTCTCCCTCCTTATAAACAGGGGAATCGGGGCAGGTCGCCCACCTCACCATTGCTGTCCCATCTTGAAAACCACCATCGCTCCCCTTCTTCTCTAGCCTGAAGAGAGCAATGTTCCGCCCCCCATCGCCACCAACGCCATCAACGCCGTCGGCCTCCTCCACCACCTCCGCCATGGCTCAAAGCCGACAAGGGAAGGGCGTGAAGTCGGCCCGGCGCAGCGGCTGTGGCGCCGCGAAAGGCGGGCCCTCTTCCTCCCAGCTCGGCCGCAAAGGAGCTGAGGGAGGCTACTACCTCTTCAGTCGGCGGAGGCAGGCGCATCCGCGCGCGAAGGTACTCTCCGCCCCGATCCAGTCAGCTTCGGCGGCGGGTATCCCTTCTTCGCGCTCTTCGTCTATTGCGGGCTCTGCCCGCCCTTCTCTGAGTTCTTCTGCGATGTCATGAACACCTACGGGTTTCGCCTCCTTGATTTCACCCCCAACGCTGTTACGACCATGGCGGTTTCGCACACCTCTGCGAGAACTTTGTCGAGTCCACCCAAGCGTAGCCCTTTTCGCCACTTCTTCATGCCCCGCGTCGAGAGAGAGAGCCACTTGCGGAGGGATTGCTTGGATCTCCGGGATCGGCAAGAAAGAATCCTATCTGGAAGGAGAGCTCCGCAGCAAGTGGGAGGTGGAGAGCCGATTGGTGTTGGATCGTGAGGATAACCCGCAGCCCTTCACTGCCCAGCGCCAAACTCCCATAGTGCGCGGCAGCGATTGGAGCAACTTGGCGCGGAGGATGCTAGGTTGAAGATAGCTGTGACCGGATCTTGCGCCTCGGGCTTGCGGACTCACCGTAAGCGCGGTTGGTGCAGACTTCCTTCGCCGCCGCATGGCTCCCTTGTAGGAGAGGAGGAGACCTGCATGGGAGTTCCAAAACCCGGCGGATATCATGAGGTTGCGTCCGGGCCTCAACTGGAATTTCACCGTCTTGGAGTTGGACGCAATGCTTCTGGAGTTGTTCAAGCACGACCCCGATCACCCCGAGTGGTTTATGTTGCCGAGGGGGGTCGTCCCATTGTGTAACAATTCTTCGCTCGACCGCATCCGCGCCATGATGCCCTTGTGCGATTCGCATGGGATCGTTCCAACCTGCAAGAGCCTGCGGACGACGTCGTTCGGCAGTTCTTCGATAGCTTGGTAGAAGTGCCGATCCGCGCCGACGAGCAGAAGTGGCTCACCCGCGACACCACCAATGCCGAGATGCAGCGCATTGCCACCAGGCTGGAGGAGGCGGCAGCAGCTGCTGCCGGCTGGCGGTCGGGTTCACCGTGGAGGAGGCAGGCAGCAGAGGCGGCAAGCCTTGCCGATCGAGAGGAGCTTGCCGGCGAGGAGGAGCAGGCCGAGCCCGGTTGAGCCGAGCGAGTCCGCCGAGGCGCCTCCTCCACACCTTCGAGTAGCTTGTCGCATGGCGGAGCCCATAGCTCCACCAAGAAGGCGTCTCCGCAAGGCCGGGAAGTGACGGGCGGCAGACGGGCCAACAGCCGCAGCGTCGTCGACGCGCTCCACAGCGGCAAGCTTTGTTGCCTTGAGGCGCCCTGCTGCAGCAACAATCGAGGCGGGATCTTCGCAGCCACGCTGCCACTCCCGCCAAGCGGTCAAAGAGCCCACTCCTTCGCCTCTTCGCACGGAGGCGAGCCAGAATTTGATCTCTCCGTGCTCAGCTCCGACGAGGAAGAGGAAGAAGAGTAAGTCTCTATGCTGTGCTTGTATTTCTTCAATTTGGTTGTTTTGTCTTGTATCTGATTTGCTTCATTCTGAACTCTTTCTTTTTCAGGGCGCTGGTCCAGAGAGCGTCGAAGAGAGCCAAGACCCCGGTGGTTGTCATCGAAGACGATCCCCCCGTGGCAACAGGAGGTGCGTCTGAGACTCCCTTGCCGGACCCGGCAACCCTTACTCAAAGCAGCCCCCAGCGTAAGTACATGGTTCATTTCTTACGGTTAGGCGTGCATGGGTGCTCCTTCTTTGCTGATATCCGACTTGTTGATTTGTGTAGGAGCAGAGCAGCCTCATCAGGAGGGCCCGGAAGCCGCTCCTGAAATACCATCTGCTTCAACTACGCCGCCAAGGGAGAATTCCCCGGCAAGGGAACGCTCTCCGGCAAGGGATGCTTCTCCGACAAGGGGGTCTTCTCCGCCAAGGGACATCACCAGTGATCCTCCGGTGGTCGAGACCATGGCAGCAGACCCCATCGCAGGTAATCTTCTTGCTTGAAAATTTCCCTTGGGTTCTTTTTCTTCTGTTTTTCTTTTCGAACATTTGCTTGACTGTTCTTTCTTTTCTTGCGTCCGATCCATCTGCGGAGATCCGATGGAGACCGAGGTCGCCCGGCGAGGAGGACGGCGGGCGACATCGGCGACGCCGCCGCCATGGAGGAAGAGCTGGCGCCGATGGGTCCCGCGGCGAAGAGGCCGCCAAGGCTGCCGCTACATAAAGGCTGGCGAGGGGTGCAGCGATCGTCTTGGCGACCACGAGGTCGCAGGGCGCCAGCGCGCTACCGACCGCCCATCCCTCCGCCACCGATGCAGCGTCGAGCTCGAAGAGCCCGATCCCGCGCCTATCGAAGGCGGCGACGGCGTCTTCATCAAGCTCCCCTGGGCGTCGAGCTCCAGGGCGCCGGTCGAAGGGGAGACCTTTGACGAAGAGCTGCTCGCCTCCGCTGGGCTGTCGCTGGTTCACGCGCCGAGCAGCGGCAGCGGCGAGTCTGAGGAGGAGCAGCTGCTGAAGAAGCTGTTGTCGCTCTACCGCGCCCGACAAGCCAAGTTGGCGTCCCGGGAAGTACTTGTCGCGACGGCGGGAGCGGACATGGAGAAGCGCGCAGAAGAGCTCCGGTGCGCCAACCAAGAAGCTCTCGGGGCGTGGCGGAAGAGTGGGGACGACTTCATGAAGAGCGCACAGCCTTCATCCTTGAGAAGGCTGAGGTCGAGGAGCAACAACGGCTTGCCGGAGAAGCTATCTGCGCAAGAAAGCGCGCTGGCGCGAGCGGAAGATCAACCTTGACAGCAATGAGGAAGAGCTTGCGCGCGCAGCAATCACTTGGCGGAGCTCTCAAGGAAGCGAAGATCTTGCCGCAGCTGCCGAGGCCGCCAAGAAAGAACTGAAGCGAGGTGACTTAGCTGGAGCCTACCTCGGAAGAGCGGCGAGGAGCTTGCCGCGCTGAAGCACGCAGCCGAGAAGGGCGCCTACACTCTTGGCGAGTTCTGAGGCCGTCTCGCTGAAAGGATCAAAGAGCTCGACGCCGCCAAGGACTCCAAGGCAGACCTTGAGCTGAAGCTGACCACCCTGATGGAGACTCTGGATGGCGCCAAGGAGCGGGAGGTGGGCCTGTTGGAGAAGATCAAGGCCAACGAGGAGCTGCTGACAAGTGCCACGAACGCCCAGAACACCTTGAGAGAGAACGTGATGCACTGGACGGAGGGTCTTGTGGATACTGCCGCCGCCATTGACAAGGAGCTGATGGAGCTGGGGATGGTGGATCTTGGGTACTCTACCGACGAGCGCCTCCAACCCAGCGCCAAGCTCAGCCTGTTCCTCAAGGGCGTGGTGACGGCTCTCCAGCGGCTCCGGGAAGAGATCCCGAAGCAGCTGGCCGAGGAATCGCGCTAGATCTGTGAGAGCCCTCGGAAGGTGTTGATGAAGGTGGCCTTCCGCAATCCAGGCCTCAACCTCAACGGCGTCCTCAGATCCTTGCCGCCAGATGCCGATGTGGAGGCGCTCAAAGCCCTTGTCGCACCCATTGTGGACAAGGTGGGCAAGATCAAGCGGGTTGATGGTGACCTCGTAGACTAGGCCGCCAAATTTATCTTTCCCTTGTCGCTGCTGATCATGTTTAGAACAATTCATTAGATCTGCGACAAGTTATTTTGTAATATACTCTATCTTAGGCAACGATTGCAATGTTATTTCCTTTACTTGATTCCTTCCTTTGTATGTTTGTGCCCTACGCTTTTAGGGAACTTATCGGCGCGGGCACCTTCGCCGCGAGCGCTGAGTGCGGAACGTCAAGAGCCTTCTTTGGCGCCGCTTCCGACAAGCAACCTTATCGCAACTAGTTGCAGCTCACTTAAATTGTTGAGCGGACTCGAAACAAAGTAAGGGCGCGACCAGCTACGAGTTGGTTCCTCCGCGCTGAGTTTTCCATACAAAGTACTATCGTTCGAGGAAGATAACTTAAAATTTAAAACTGATTGCTCAAACTTTGGCAACTTAGCTTTTACATCGTTTGCTTCCGGCAAGGCGATACTTCCTCGGCGACGCTTGGTGGCCCACCTATTATCTTCTCCTCCCCGGCTAACTTGTGGGTGGATGAACCTTCCTTTCTTTGAGAAAGAGAAAGAAGAGAAAATAAAGTTATGGAGCCTTGTGGCTCGTTATTGCTTACCGGGTGTGGATGCTGCACAAGATGTTAGATAACACATGCAAAAAGGATTATGAAAGCATGTAGTTGACAAGTTGTGCGCAACACATGAGCTTTACTTATGCACGGGGTCTGCGCCCGGCTTTGTACAAAGGATTACATGCAACATCGGCAAGACTTGTACAAAAGGTGGTTGCCGGAACAGGTTCCGGCAACCGCGCCCTATGGGTAAATCTTACGAAGATGCTCAATGTTCCAGGAGTTGCTCACCGGAATGCCATCTTCGGTCTCAAGGCGGACAGCGCCAGGCCTAGTGACTCGTTTCACCCGATAAGGGCCTTCCCACTTCGGCGTCAACTTGTTGGAATTCTTGGCGGACTGAACTCGCCGAAGAACAAGGTCGCCTTCCTCGAAACTTCTGGCACTAACTTTGCGGCTATGGTAGCGGCGCAAAGCTTGCTGGTAACGAGCAGCTCGTACAGCGGCCTGAAGACGGTCCTCCTCAAGGAGCAGCGCGTCATCTTGTCGCAGCTGCTCTTGCTCAAGCTCATCATAAGCGAGTACTCGAGGTGACCCGTATACGAGTTCCGTGGGGAGAATTGCCTCCGCTCCATAGACTAGAGCGAAAGGTGTCTGGCCAGTGGCTCGATTTGGCGTCGTCCTGATCGACCAAAGAACCACCGGTAGCTCCTCAATCCAGTTTCTTCCGCACTTGTGCAGCCTGTCGAAAGTTCTGGTCTTGAGTCCTCGCAGCACTTCAGCGTTTGCCCTCTCTGCTTGACCGTTGCTTCTCGGATGAGCAACAGAAGCAAAGCAGACCTTGGCGCCAAGATCTTGGACGTATTGCATGAAGGTGCGACTCGTGAATTGTGTGCCGTTGTCGGTGATGATCCTGTTAGGAATCCCAAAATGGCAAACAATTGACCTGAAGAACTTGATTGCCGATTGTCTTGTCACCTTCCTCCTGCTTCCACTTCCGCCACTTTGTGAACTTGTCGATTCGGACGTACAAGTACTCAAAGCCCCGACAGCTTCGGGGAAAGGGGCCGAGAATGTCGAGCCCCCAGACCGAAAATGGCCAGGATAAAGGGATCGTCTGGAGAGCTTGAGCTGGCTGGTGTAGCTGCTTGGAATGGAACTCGCACGCTTCACACTTGGTTACTTGTGCAGTTGCATCACGGAGGGCTGTCGGCCGAAGAAACCTTGCGGAAAGCTTTGCCGGCAAGTGCTCTTGCGCCAATGTGGTGACCACATATGCCTCCGTGTATCTCGCCAACAACTTTCATCCATCTTCCCGATGAATACACTTCAATTTCACACCGTTGAGTCTTCTTCTATACAGCGTGCTATCGACAAACTGGTACATACTTGACTGCCGGGCTACTCTCTCCGCTTCTTCTTGCTCTTCGGGAAGTTCTCCTGTCTGAAGGAAATGGACAATCTGTTATGCCCATCTTTGGAGCTTGTGGCTCGACAACAAGGACTAAAGACACATCTGCTGCTGCGGAACATCCGCTTCTCGGCAAGAACCTGCGGCTCAGCCGAGCTTGATGTTCCCGGCAAGCTTGCCGAGCAAAACTTGTCGGAGCGCGTCGCTTCAACGAAACAAACCCTAGGGATTGTCGGAGCAGACTGCTCCTCAAAGCATTCTTGGTGTTGATCACAGGGACCTTGGCCGGGCGGCTTCGGGTAGCTCGGCCGGGAAGTAGTCACCGGAAATCAACTTCCTCTTCTTGTTCTGTCCAGTCGATGGTGTAACAGTCGGTCGAGTCAGCTTGAGCACAAAAATCCCTGGTTCCACAGGTAACTTGAGTGGGGCGCACTTCGACAGGCCATCAGCAATATCATTCTGAGCTCTTGGAACATGTTCCATTTGCAGGCCTTCAAAGTGTTCTTCTAGCTTTCTCACTTCATCGACGTAGGCTTCCATCAACGGACTCTGATAATCTTTGTTTACTTGGCGGACGACAAGCTGCGAGTCACCCCTGACAACGAGCTTCTTGATCCCAAGGTCTACCGCGATCCTGAGACCGGCAAGCAAACCTTCATACTCTGTTGTATTGTTTGTTGCTTGCTCCTTGGGAAAGTGCATTTGAACTATGTACTTGAGGTGTTCTCCGGTGGGTGCGATAAGCATGTAACACCCTCGATGCGGCTATATCTCCCACGTGTCGAAGCACGACTTAGAGGCATAACCGCATTGAAAGCAATGTCGCAAGTGAGGTAATCTTCACACAACCCATGTAATACATAAGGGAAAGAGATACATAGTTGGCTTACAATCGCCACTTTACACAATACATGAGTAAAGCATTACATCATCGAGATACAATCAAGGTCCGACTACGGAACCAAAATAAAAGAAGACTACCCCAAATGCTACACAGATCCCGATCGTCCCAACTGAGCTCCACTCTTGATCAACTGAAGCGAAACAACACAATGAACAAGATCTTCATCGAACTCCTCCTTGAGCTCGGATGCGTCACCTGCACGGTTTCATCGGCACCTGCAAACTGGTTTTGGAAGTATCTGTGAGTCACGGGGACTCAGCAATCTCACACCCGTGAGATCAAGACTATTTAAGCTTAAAGGTAGGACAGGGTAGTGAGGTGGAGCTGCAGCAAGCGACTAGCATATATGGTGGCTAACATTCGCAAAAGAGAGCGAGAAGAGAAGCAAGGCACGGTCGTGAAGCTAGTAGCGATCAAGAAGTGATCCTGAAACTACTTACGTCAAACATAACTCCAACACCGTGTTCACTTCCCGGACTCCGCCGAGAAGAGACCATCACGGTTACACACGCGGTTGATGTATTTTAATTAAGATCAACTTCGGGTTTTCTACAACCGGACATTAACAAATTCCCATCTGCCTCATAACCGCGGGCACGGCTTTCGAAAGATAATACCCTGCAGGGTGTCCCAACTTAGCCCATGATAAGCTCTCGCGATCAACGAAGGATATTCCTTCTCCCCAGGAAGACCCGATCAGTCTCGGAATCCCGTCTACAAGACATTTCGACAGCAATAAAACAAGACCAGCAAAGCCGCCCGGATGTGCCGACAAATCCTGATAGGAGCTGCACATATCTCGGTCTCAGGGCACACCGGATGAGCCAGACGTCGGGTTGGCATAGACCCTGATTGCCCAGGGGGCGCTGGACATCGCTCGGTTTGGGCCAGCACTCGAAGGAGCACTGGTCCGGGGGTTAAAATAAAGATGACCCTTGAGTCTGCAGAACCCAAGGGAAAAAGGCTTAGGTGGCAAATGGTAAAACCAAGGTTGGGCCTTCTTTGGAGGAGTCTTATTCAAAGCGAACTGTCAAGGGGTCCCATAAATCACCCAACGCGTTAGGGACGCAAAATCCGGGAACATAATACCGATATGACGGAAACTAGGGCGGCAAGAGTGGAACAAAACACCTGCATAAGGCCGAGCCTTCCACCCTTTACCAAGTATATAGATGCATTAATTAAATAAGATATATTGTGATATCCCAACAAGTAAACATGTTCCAACAGGAACAACATCTCCATGTTCAACAAGGAACAAACTTCAACTTCACCTGCAACTAACAATGCTATAAGAGGGGCTGAGCAAAGCGGTAACATAGCCAAACAACGGTTTGCTAGGAAAGGATGGTTAGGGGCTTGACATGGCAATATGGGAGGCATGATAAGCAAGTGATAGGCAACGTAGCATAGGCATAGCAAAAGAGCGAGCATCTAGCAAGCAAAGATAGAAGTGATTTCGAGGGTATGGTCATCTTGCCTGAGATCCCGCAAGGAAGAAGAACGAGTCCATGAAGAAGACAAACGGACGAAGTCGAATGAATCCTCACCACTCCGGAACGAACCCAAGCTAACGAGGGAAGCAACCCGGAAAGAAGCAAACAACATAGTAATACAACCATCACATAAACATGGCATGATGCACAAGCGAGTATGATGCATGTCCGGTTTAAATAGCATGGCATGGCAAAGTACAACAAACAACACTACAAATTAAGTGGAGCTCAATATGCAACGAGTTGCATATTGACGAAACACCACATCAATTATTTAGTTTCTCTCTCGGTTATGTACTCAACAATATTAAATGTTGGCTAACATGGCAAGAGGTGAAGCATAATTAAAATACCTATTTAGGCAAGTTTAAATGAGGCCGGAACAACAAAACAACAAGTCCGGAAACTCCTCATATGCATATATTAGGTTTGGTACTGTTCTGACCTAAACACAATTTTAGAGTTATTAAACAGCAAAATAAAGTGCACCATGTTAAACTAGGCATTTTTCTACCCCATTTACATATATAATTTATTTAAACTGAAGCTACGGTTATTTAGTTATGAAATAAAACATTTTAGCATGGCATAGGAGCAAATTAATGTAAACAACATTTTAAACATGTTAAACTTGGATGAAAGTAGCATAATATGAAACTAGACAAAATTCTAAGCATTTTGCATATATAAATTATTTTAATCCGATGCACGGTTAATGAGTTATTATATGCATGAACATGAAGGACTTTTCTGTAAAACGGCATTCTCTGGATAAAATGCTAAAACGTTCAGAACTGGAAAAAAAACGATGCGGGCCGAATCTGGCTGGCCCGATAGGAGCGTGGGCGCTGGAGGCTCACCCAGCGGCTCGGCCCAGTCGGTGTAGGAGGCCCAAGAGGGCGCGAGGCTGGAGGAGGCCGGTTGGGACGCGCTGGGCCTGGCGAAGGGGCTTCTTGGTCGTGATCCACGTAGGCGAGGAAGGCGCGGTCAGCAGCGAGCGCAGCAGCGTCGTCCTCCTGCTTTCGAGCGAACGGGAGAGGAGGTGAGCAGGGCGCTAGGCAGCAGGTCGGCGCGCGAACCGGCAAGGAACTCCAGCGACGGGATCCGGCCAGGAAGTGCCGTGGCTGGAGGAGGAGGTGGATCCAGCCGGATCTGGGGCGGGGAAGGGCGCGGACGGCGCGGCAGAGGCGGCTTCCTCTGTCTGCTCCCGATAGAAGGAAGCAGCGCGGCGCGGATCCAAGGGAAGGAGGCGGCTCGCGGCGGCGCGGGGTCGGGGAGGTCGCGGACGGGGCCGGAGATGAGATCCAGGGCAGCCGCTTCAAGGGACTCCGGCGGAACGGACTTGGCAGGGAGGCGGCGGAAGCTGCAAGGCCATGGCGGGGAAAATTCAGACGAGAGTCAGGCAGGGAGGAACAAGATAGGTGAAGGAGAGGGATGGGCAAAGGGAGGCGGACCGGGATGCGCTCGTGCTCCGGCGAGCTTCTGCTCAACATGGAGGTGACGAAGACTTGGGGCGGAGCAAGCAACGGAGGACGTCATCGCGAGCTGCTGGGGAGACGCTGTCCATGGCGGGCGTCCTGCGTTGGAAGAGACAGAGAGCCATGCGTGAGAGGCCGAAAGAGAAATGCGAGGAAGGAGGAAGGAGAGGTGAGGTCGCGAGGCAGTTCCTGTTGGGGCTCCGGCGAACTGGTTCTGGCGACGACGAATGGCGACAACTCCATGGAGGGAGGAGCACTCGGGAGGAGCTCCTTCTCGTTCCCACATCCAGCCAGCACGGAGGCTCTCTGGTGGCTTCGAACGGAGGAGCTCGGGTGGGTGGTTGGATGGGGATCGATGGATTGGAAGGTTGCGGTTGGCCCGATCTGGAAAACGAGGAAGGTGGCGGCTTCGGTTGGTGGTTTGGATCGGGAGGGGATCCCAAGAAAGAAAAGACCAGAGGAGCGGCGGCGGCTAGGAGGATCCCTAGAAATTAGGGATTGGTCCGATGATAGCACTGCTATATATAGTAGGTGGGTGTTAGATTAGGGGCTAACTCGTCTCTTCGATCAAAATCGGACGGTCAGGAAAAATAGGCTAGGGAGCCCAAAAATAAAAAAACGGTGATGTTTTATAGATCTTTGGGGATGATCCGGATCCAATGGTCGCGATCGAGCGGTCGGGTTCGGGCAGTTTTGACGACGCGAGAGGTCTTGAGCAAAGAGTAGAGAGGGTCAAACGGACAGACAAGAGGGAATCAGAAACCCCGATTGGTCTCAAAATGGTCAACGAAAGCAAGGGGGGACGCGGCAACTACGAATGGGTGCAAGCTTTTAAGAAAACAATGCCGATGCAATGCACATGATGCTATGAGATGAGATGCCTGACATGAACACAATGCAAAACAACAGACAAAACCCAACCACAACGGAAATAAAATATCGCATCTCCGGAAAAGGCAAGAATTGGAGTTCTGAATATGGAAAATTGCATCCGGGCGTTACAACACTCCACCACTACAAGAGGATCTCGTCCGAGATCTAGGATGGCACCGAGAGAAGCGGAAGAGGAAGAGGTAAAACATAGTTGCTTCTTTGACAAAAGAGTGAAACCACGAACTTTGAGAGGTTGAACAAAATGAAAGAAAGAAAACAACGAAGATGGACAAAGTTGAAAATACTCTGTTAGAAAAGAGGAACATGGGATACGACAGGAACCAAGAGGTTTAGTGATAACATAGATATTGACACCACTCCGGTTAAAACAAGATAGAGAAGGAATAAGAATGATATAATTTGGGCAGCACTCCGACTATAAATGGAAGGAATTGAACATGATCTTGACAAGATGAGAGGATACTTGATGAAAGAAAAGAGGATACTTCATGAAATCAACAAACACTGCCTCTGGAACTATTGAAAAAAAAAGAAAAAAATGGCACAAGGGGTAAGAAAGATTTCAGACAGCTCTCCGGTTGAGGAAGCAGGCAAACTTGATAAGATGAGAGAACTTGAGCAGAGGACATAACACTCCTGTTAAACGGATAAGCAAGGAAAAGAACATGATATTGACAAAACAAGATGATGGGTCGAAGAGAGCAACATCACAATGCCTTCGGGACAAATGAAAGAGTGGAATCAAGAGAACAGAGAAGAGAAGAACAACTTCTATCACAATTGAATTTGAAAGAGCCTCCTTAGAAAGAAGGATAGAACGGAGTTGTTGGAAAACCAACAACGAAAAGAATAACCTTGTAGTGGGCTTATGGAAACATCTCAACATTATGAGGTGACAAACGGCCACTAAAGAAAGCTATTGATTTGAGTGAGAGCACCAAGGCGATGAAAACTTCTTTCACCAAGAGGATAGGAGAAAACTTGGATCATTGATAAGCACCATAATTAGCAACAATCCTTAGGGAAAGCTTTAGGTGAAATATAGCCCAAGATAACTCCAATGAAGAGATTGATGGATTTAAATATCTCATTCTTGACAACAAGTGAATCATGAAGCACGAGGAGAAATTGCCAAGGATGACATAACACCATCTCAAAAGATAAGGTAGAAAGAATTGCACTTCGGAATGCAAGATGAAGAATGCTTGAACTCCTCAAAACAAAACATGTGTTGGAACACCATGTTTATTTTGAAGTTTGGCTTGACGGATCTTAACTCCGAGAGAAATCTTGATGAACAATTGAAGAATGAAAAGAATCCTTGACGAACCATCATGTAGAGCCTCCATGAAGAACTCCGGTAATAAAAGGATGATAGAAAGAAAGAGAAGTTGACAACACAAGGTGAAACCTTGCAGTGATAAGATGAAGCTTTGAAATGATATAACCGAGAAAACTTGGAACTCCGGAAAGAAAAGATGAACAAATGAAATCAAGAATTTTGATGATCCTCCGGAATAAGGAATTGAATTTACTCGATGAAACAAGAATAAGAATTACATTATGTTGATCCTTCACCAATTAAATTGATGACAAGCAATGGATTAGGCATATTACTTATTCTCGTTGAAAAAGGATTACAGATAGAGATATAGCGCAAACTTGAGAAGGTATTGATGGAACCACCGGTGGGATTTGGAAACAACAAATGAATTGATATGATAAAGAAGGAAGTGAAATCTTGAACGAACCATCGTAAGAATTGAGAATGAACGTAGCAAAGGCACAATTCACCGGGAAGAATTGGAAAACGAATGAAGATATTTGAGGGGATTTAGATACAAGTGAACGAATAGATGACGAGCTGATTGGAGAATACTTGAATGATGCACCGGTAAGATTTGGAGAGTGAGATGTTGAGAATGAATAATTCTAAGATGATGGCTCTGGATAATCAAACTGAAAAGATTTCTGAATTTCTCTGGATGGGTGAAAATAATTCTCACAATCAAAACAAATATGAGGATGGCACGAAGCTAGAACCATGAATCTTGAAGAGAATGGAGCAAGATTAAAGAGAAACTCTTCTTCGGTCTTCCCATGTTGAGAATGACGATGAGAAACATCACCATGAATTGTTGAGGCACTCCGGAATGAAAATTAGAAAGGTTGAACCAACAATGAAAATAATTTGAAAGATCTTGGAGAAAGACATTTGACTGATGATAACTCATTCTTACATCAAACTTTGCAATGAATTTGGGAATAGCTCCTCAAAATTAGAAGAGTTAGGTAAGATCCTGGGAAAAGACCCGTGGGTTAGGGCCCACTCAAAAGAACCACCATTGAACAATTGTTTGAAATAGATATTGCCTTGGTAGAATTAAATGGCTCAAAAGGGATAACAACTACGAGAAATCTTGCACGGATTAGGAATGAAAACACGAATCTTACGAGATAATCTTCGCACTCGGAACAATTGAATAACAAGAACTAAAAGATTATGAGGTGCACCGGTATGAGAAAACATTTGAAACGAGGAAGAGAATATGATCAACACCGAAAACTTGACTTGAGTCCACCGGAGAAGAAAATTAGAATGGAACAATGATAAGGTTGAAGCTTCCTTAGCGTCTTCATGAGAAATCACCGGATAAAACATTAAAGGAAAAGAATGAAGAAACTTCACTCAATAAAATGGATACTTGATTAAGAAATCTGAGTCCTTGAAGAAAAGGGTGGAGGGCGGAAAACAAAACAACTTGGGACGGATGAAACAAACACCGTTGAGAAAACTTAGAATTGATCTTGCAAAGCGTTGAAATGGTCGGATCCACTTGAAGAAACGCCGGTTGGGAAAAGAATTAACATGACAACACTTGACTTCAAAGCAACTCGAATACCACAAATAAAACAAACAAAGGATTTGGCTTGCAGAATAAGCGGAAACAAACACATATGATAGAGATTTACCCAATCCCATATCATGCATCGTCGGAAAGATATTCTAGGACCTACTTGAATACCCACCTATAAACTCCTGAAACTTTCGGTTATGCAATCTGGTGTTGGGGATACAGGGACACAAAATATATCACCCAAACTAACAATACCTAGATCCATTGTATCCATCCGTCAACACATAACCAAGAAACCTTTGAAATCGTTTACCTCGACCTTCGAAAAGCATCCGTTATACGAGTCATGGCAATACTCTCGAGCTCGCCCCAGTACTGGGTTATCGAGGTTATCTCACCAACAACTGCATAAAAGAGATTTTCGATGTCGGCAAAACTCAGGTATTCCAGAACTGCAATGATAAAATTGTGACGACAACACCTCGGAGCTCAACTCCCCGGGACACTGCCACAACCCCTAAATGTCAGGAGGCACCAAGAACAATGTTCTCGTCACAAAACCATCGGAACGATTCCAAGATACCCGCGTGATCCTAAAAAAGTTTTTAGTGAAATTTGAGGAGAGGAGAGTCAAAACTCTACGTCAGGATGCCTCACCAGAGCGACGAAGGGACTGAGGAGTAAAAAGAATCCTACTCTCCGATATATAAAATCCTAAGACTCAAAACATTTTTTTCTAGACTCAACAAAGTCAGCGATTCAATCAAGCAGGGCTCCTAAGTCGGGATGGCTCGATTACCAACTTATAGCGCCCTCGATGCGGCTATATCTCCCATGTGTGAAGCACGACTTAGAGGCATAACCGCATTGAAAGCAATGTCGCAAGTGAGGTAATCTTCACACAACCCATGCAATACATAAGGAAAGAGATACATAGTTGGCTTACAATCGCCACTTCACACAATACATGAGTAAAGCATTACATCATACAGATACAATCAAGGTCCGACTACGGAACCAAAATAAAAGAAGACTACCCCAAATGCTACACAGATCCCCGATCGTCCCAACTGGCTCCACTCTTGATCAACTGAAGCGAAACAACACAATGAACAAGATCTTCATCGAACTCCTCCTTGAGCTCGGATCGTCACCTGCATGGTTTCATCGGCACCGCAAACTGGTTTTGGAAGTATCACATGAGTCACGGGACTCAGCAATCTCACACCCGTGAGATCAAGACTATTTAAGCTTAAAGGTGGAGCTGCGAAAGCGACTAGCATATATGGTGGCTAACATTCGCAAAACAGCAGGCGAGAAGAGAAGCAAAGGCACGGTCGTGAAGCTAGTAGCGATCAAGAAGTGATCCTGAAACTACTTACGTCAAACATAACTCCAACACCGTGTTCACTTCCGGACTCCGAGAAGAGACCATCACGGTTACACACGCGTTGATGTATTTTAATTAAGATCAACCGGGTTTTCTACAACCGGACATTAAAAATTCCCTCTGCCTCATAACCGCGGGCACGGCTTTGAAAGATAATACCCTGCAGGGTGTCCCAACTTAGCCCATGATAAGCTCTCGCGATCAACGAAGGATATTCCTTCTCCCGGGAAGACCCGATCAGTCTCGGAATCCGGCTACAAGACATTTCGACAGCAATAAAACAAGACCAGCAAAGCCGCCGGATGTGCCGACAAATCCTGATAGGAGCTGCACATATCTCGGTCTCAGGGCACACCGGATGAGCCAGACGTCGGGTTGGCATAGACCCTGATTGCCCAGGGGGCGCCGGACATCGCTCGGTTTGGGCCAGCACTCGAAGGAGCACTGGTCCGGGGGTTAAAATAAAGATGACCCTTGAGTCTGCAGAACCCAAGGGAAAAAGGCTTAGGTGGCAAATGGTAAAACCAAGGTTGGGCCTTCTTTGGAGGAGTCTTATTCAAAGCGAACTGTCAAGGGGTCCCATAAATCACCCAACCGCGTTAGGGACGCAAAATCCGGGAACATAATACCGATATGGCGGAAACTAGGGCGGCAAGAGTGGAACAAAACACCAGGCATAAGGCCGAGCCTTCCACCCTTTACCAAGTATATAGATGCATTAATTAAATAAGATATATTGTGATATCCCAACAAGTAAACATGTTCCAACAGGAACAACATCTCCATGTTCAACAAGGAACAAACTTCAACTTCACCTGCAACTAACAATGCTATAAGAGGGCTGAGCAAAGCGGTAACATAGCCAAACAACGGTTTGCTAGGAAAGGATGGTTAGGGGCTTGACATGGCAATATGGGAGGCATGATAAGCAAGTGATAGGCAGCGTAGCATAGGCATAGCAAAAGAGCGAGCATCTAGCAAGCAAAGATAGAAGTGATTTCGAGGGTATGGTCATCTTGCACGAGATCCCGCAAGGAAGAAGAACGAGTCCATGAAGAAGACAAGCGGACGAAGTCGAATGAATCCTCACCACTCCGGAGCGAACCCAAGCTAACGAGGGAAGCAACCGGAAAGAAGCAAACAACATAGTAATACAACCATCACATAAACATGGCATGATGCACAAGCGAGTATGATGCATGTCCGGTTTAAATAGCATGGCATGGCAAAGTGCAACAAACAACACTACAAATTAAGTGGAGCTCAATATGCAACGAGTTGCATATTGACGAAACACCACATCAATTATTTAGTTTCTCTCTCGGTTATGTACTCAACAACATTAAATGTTGGCTAACATGGCAAGAGGTGAAGCATAATTAAAATACCTATTTAGGCAAGTTTAAATGAGGCCGGAACAACAAAACAACAAGTCCGGAAACTCCTCATATGCATATATTAGGTTTGGTACTGTTCTGACCTAAACACAATTTTAGAGTTATTAAACAGCAAAATAAAGTGCACCATGTTAAACTAGGCATTTTTCTACCCCATTTACATATATAATTTATTTAAATCCGAGCTACGGTTATTTAGTTATGAAATAAAACATTTTAGCATGGCATAGGAGCAAATTAATGTAAACAACATTTTAAACATGTTAAACTTGGATGAAAGTAGCATAATATGAAACTAGACAAAATTCTAAGCATTTTGCATATATAAATTATTTTAATCCGATGCACGGTTAATGAGTTATTATATGCATGAACATGAAGAACTTTTCTGTAAAATGGCATTCTCTGGATAAAATGCTAAAACGTTCAGAACTGGAAAAAAAACGATGCGGGCCGAATCTGGCTGGCCCGATAGGGAGTGGTGCTGGAGGCTCACCAGCGGCTCGGCCCAGTCGGTGTAGGAGGCCCAAGAGGGCGCGAGGCTGGAGGAGGCCGGTTGGGACGCGCTGGGCCTGGCGAAGGGGCTGCTTGGTCGTGATCCACGTAGGCGAGGAAGGCGCGGTCAACGCAGCGAGCAGAGGCGCGTCGTCCTCCCTGCTCGAACGAAGCAGAGGAGGCGAGCAGGGCGCTAGGCAGCAGGTCGGCGCGCGAACCGGCAAGGAACTCCAGCGACGGGATCCGGCCAGGAAGTGCCGTGGCTGGAGGAGGAGGTGGATCCAGCCGGATCTGGGGCGGGGAAGGGCGCAGACGGCGCGGCAGAGGCGGCTTCCTCTGTCTGCTCCCGACAGAAGGAAGCAGCGCGGCGCGGATCCAAGGGAAGGAGGCGGCTCGCGGCAGCGCGGGGTCGGGGAGGTCGCGGACGGGGCCGGAGATGAGATCCAGGGCGGCCGCTTCAAGGGACTCCGGCGGAACGGACTTGGCAGGGAGGCGGCGGAAGCTGCAAGGCCATGGCGGGGAAAATTCAGACGAGAGTCAGGCAGGGAGGAACAAGATAGGTGAAGGAGAGGGACGGGCAGAGGGAGGCGGACCGGGTGGCGCTCGTGCTCCGGCGAGCTGCTGCTCAACATGGAGGTGACGAAGACTTGGGGCGGAGGAAGCGACGGAGGACGTCATCGCGAGCTGCTGGGGAGACGCTGTCCATGGCGGGCGTCCTGCGTTGGAAGAGACAGAGAGCCATGCGTGAGAGGCCGAAAGAGAAACGCGAGGAAGGAGGAAGGAGAGGTGAGGTCGCGAGGCAGTTCCTCCTGGGGCTCCCGCGAACTGGTTCTGGCGACGACGAATGGCGACGACTCCATGGAGGGAGGAGCAAACGGGAGGAGCTCCTTCTCGTTCCCACATCCAGCCAGCACGGAGGCTCTCTGGTGGCTTCGAACGGAGGAGCTCGGGCGGGTGGTTGGATGGGGATCGATGGATTGGAAGGTTGCGGTTGGCCCAATCTGGAAAACGAGGAAGGTGGCGGCTTCGGTTGGTGGTTTGGATCGGGAGGGGATCCCAAGAAAGAAAAGACCAGAGGAGCGGCGGCGGCTAGGAGGATCCCTAGAAATTAGGGATTGGTCCAATGATAGCACTGCTATATATAGTAGGTGGGTGTTAGATTAGGGGCTAACTCGTCTCTTCGATCAAAATCGGACGGTCAGGAAAAATAGGCTAGGGAGCCCAAAAATAAAAAACGGTGATGTTTTATAGATCTTTGGGATGATCCGGATCCAATGGTCGCGATCGAGCGGTCGGGTTCGGGCAGTTTTCGGACGCACGCGAGGGTCTTGAGCAAAGAGTAGAGAGGGTCAAGCGGACAGACAAGAGGGAATCGAAAACCCGATTGGTCTCGAAGCAGTCAACGAAAGCAAGGGGACGCGGCAACTTTAACGGGTGCAAGCTTTTAAGAAAACAATGTCGATGCAATGCACATGATGCTATGAGATGAGACGCCTGACATGAACACAATGCAAAACAACAGACAAAACCCAACCACAACGGAAATAAAATATCGCATCTCCGGAAAAGGCAAGAATTGGAGTTACGAATATGGAAAATTGCATCCGGGGCGTTACAAAGCAGCACGCCGGCACCGGCGCCTTGCAGCGAGAAGGCACCATCAAAGTACATCAGACATTCTTTACTTGCCTCCTTGACGGGGATGCTCGTCTCCGGAATTTCTTCATCTTGTGTCGGCGTCCATTCTGCTATAAACTCTGCCAATGCTCTGCTCTGGATAGTTGAAGTGCTTTCAAACTTGGGGCCAAAGCTTGACAGTTCCAGTGCCCACTCGACAATCCTGCCTGTTGCTTCTGGATTTTCCAATATTCTCTTCAGGGGAAAGCGAGTGACAACTGTTATCTCATGTGCTTGGAAGTAATGGCGCAGCTTTCTCGAGGCCATGAGGAGGCCGAAAAGCAATTTCTGCACACCAGAGTACCTTGACCTAGCCCCCTGTAGAAGGGAACTGACAAAGTACACTGGGCGCTGCACCATCCTTTTCTGAATCTTCTCGCTCGTCTGCGCAGATCCGTCCTTGTCGGGACCAGAGCTTGTCGGTGAAGCCCCCTGCTTGTCGCTGGATGCATCTGCCTTGGTTGCCGGCTCATCGTCTGCCTCCCTTTCCGCTACTAACGCAGCACTAACCACTTGATTGGTTGCCGCTATGTATAGCAGCAACTTCTCTTGTGGCCTAGGTGCGACAAGTATTGGAGCGGAGGACAGGTACCTCTTTAAGTCCTGCAGCGCAGCCTCCGCTTCGGGAGTCCATTTCATTGGACCTGCCTTTTTCAAAATCTTGAAAAATGGCAGGCGCTCAGCGCAGACCTAGAGATAAACCTGCTGAGAGCAGCCACGCAACCGCAAGTCTTCGTACATCCTTGACGCGCTTTGGTGCTTGAATCTGCTCAATGGCCTTGATCTTGTCGGGATTGGCTTCAATTCCCCGCTGAGACACGAAGAACCCGAGAAGCTTGCCGGAAGGAACTCCAAACACGCACTTCTCGGGGTTGAGCTTGAGGTTGATCTTGCGCAGATTTGCAAAGGTCTCATCTAAATCTTGAACCAGAGTTGCCCTGTCCTTGCTTTTGACCACTATGTCATCCATGTAGGCTTCTACATTTCTGTGCATTTGCGGCTCAAAAGCGTCATGGACTACTCTTGCGAATGTTGAACCAGCATTCTTTAGCCCAAAGGGCATCCGTATAAAACGGTATGTGCCACATGGGGTGATGAATGCGGTTTTCTCTTCATCCTCTTCTGCCATGAAGATCTGATGATATCCTGAGTATGCATCAAGAAATGAAAGCAAATCACATCCAGCCGTGGAGTCAACAATCTGGTCGATGCGCGGCAAGGGAAATGGGTCTTTTGGACAAGCTTTATTAACATCTGTGAAGTCGATACAAAGTCTCCATTTCCCATTTGCCTTGCGAACAACTACAGGATTGGCCAACCACGTTGGATGGAGCACTCCTCTGACAAGGCCTGCTGCTTCCAACTTCTTGATCTCTTACGCAATGAACTCTTGGCGCTCCTTTGCTGCTTCGACTTTTTCGCTTGACGGGCCGCGCATGAGGACAGACAGCTAGGTGGTGCTCAATTACTTTCCTGGGAACACCGGGGATGTCAGACGGTTTCCATGCAAACACGTCGACGATCGCCCGCAGGAAAGCAACGAGCGTGCCTTCCTATTTAGGGTCGAGAGTGGCACTGATGGTGAAGGTACCACCAGTGCTGCCCTCCTTGGCGGGCACCTTCTTGGTCTTCGGTGGAGCTGCCATCGTCTTCTTGCACTTGCCGGTGGAGCTCGATGGTGCGTCCTCGACGGTAGCGCAGCACTCCGAAGAGGTGCGCTTGACAGAGTGGGCATCAGAGCTCTTGCCGGACAAGGTGGTCTTCTTCTTCCCCCCGGGAGCTTCAGCGGCAAGTGATTTGCTATCTGTCGCAGCTGCTGCCTCTCGGTAAATCTTGTCGGCGCAGATAAGAGCATCTTTCTTGTTGCCATGAACAGAAATGACACTTATCGGGCCTGGCATCTTGAGCAAGTTGTATGCATAATGAGAGGCTGCCATGAACTTGGCGAGTGCTGGACGTCCAAGTATCCCATTATAAGGCAATGGAAAATTAGCAACGTCGAATGTGACCCTCTCAGTCCTGAAGTTTAGCTCACTGCCAAATGTTACCATCAACGTGATCTTCCCCTTCGGCTTGCTCCTCCCTGGATTGATTCCTTGAAACGTGTCAGTCTCTTCGAGCTCGCTGTCAGGGATTTGAAGCTTTTGGAGCACTGCGGAGGAGATCAGGTTTAAGCCGGCCCCGCCGTCAACTAGCATCTTGGTGACCTTGAGGTTGCGGATAGTTGGTGAGACCAACATCGGCAAGCACCCGACCGCAGGTATGCGATCAGGGTGGTCCTCAATATCAAAGATGATAGGCGTGCTGGACCACTTCAGAGGCCTACGTGACTCTACGGATGGTTCTGCTGCATTAACCTCCCGCATCCATTGCTTGAGTTGGCGGTGTGAGGTATGCAGAGAAGCACCGCCGTCAACGCAGAGGACCTCTGTAGCTTTCTGAAACTCCTGCTCATCGGTCTCGTCATCTTCCATATCCTCATCGTCGTCGTCGTCTTCATCCTTGTCGCGGCCGCGGGGAAGTCTGTCTCCTTGCCGCTGCTTGGCCTTGCCGCGGCGTCCTCCCCGGCCGGGTCGCTTCTTGCTAACTCCCCCAGCACCTTCCTGGGCCTTCTCCTTGTCGCGCCGCTCGTACTCAGCCTTCGCTGTTCAACAAGCTGCTCAACCTTCTTGCAGCTCACGAGGTCATGGCCCTTAGTGCGGTGGATCTTGCAAGATCTTGTTTGTTGGAGCTGTCACGCTTGTCGGCGGCCGCCACAGCTTGGCGGTCGGTGTCAGCAACAATCTCCTTGCGGAGCCACTAACCTTGGCTTTCTTGGTGGCACCACCGTTGCCGGACTGCTCGACAACTAGCACTTCTTTGCCCTTCTTCTTTCTGTTGTTCCGCCGCCGGCACATTTTCGCCGGGGCGGTCTCCTCACTATCAGATCCTGCTTCTGCATTCTCTCCTGGGAGTCTTCTTCCTTCCTCAGCACGTGCACACTTGTCGGCCAAAGCATACAACTCACTGACGTCCTTGACTTTGCACATCGCCATCTCTTCCCTCATCCGGCGGTTCCGCACGTTCTGATGAAACGCGCTGATCACCGCGGCAGGGTGGACATCTGGGATGTTGTAGTGCACACGGCTGAATCTCTGGATGAACTTTCGCAGGGACTCTCCTTCCTTCTGGGCGAGCAGATGAAGGTCGCTCTCTTGGCCATGAGGCTTGTGGCCGCCCGTGAAGGCGCCGACAAACTGATGACATAGATCTGCCCAAGAAGATATGGATCCGTCCGGCAAGTGCATGAGCCAAGATCTGACATTGGGCTTGAGCACCAGCGGGAAGTAGTTGGCGAGGATCTTGTCGTCTCGCCCCCCGGTAGCTTGCACCGCAATGGTGTAGATGCTGAGGAATTCCGACGGATGCGTCCTGCCATCGTACTTCTCTGGCACGTCTGGCTTGAAATTTTTCTTGTCGGGCCACTGGACCTGCCGTAGCTCACGAGTGAACGCAGGGCAACCTACCGCGTACGGCAAGTCACCTGGTTCCCCTGGCGCATGCACGTCGACAGAGGGCCCAGCGCTGGTCGGATTGACGCCGCGCTTCTCTTCGGCGCTCGATGCGAGTTCGAGCGTCTTCTTGTTGCCGTTCTTGAAGAACTTGGCGCTGATCACGGCGAGCTCGTGGATCCGATGACGCGGTGGAGTCGCTGTCGAGGTGGATCCGACGAGCTGGTGATCTTGGCCTTCGGGATGGAGAGTGCATGGTGGTTGCACCCCCATAGGTTTCGTCACCACCGGCTCGTGCCTTGTCGTCTCGCCGCGGCAAGGATGCAGTTGGTTGCCGCGGAGTATCGCCGTTGGCAAAGCCGATGAGACTCTGGATGGTGGCCCTCCATTCGTCGGCCTTGTCGGCCGTTGGAGGGTAGTCTAGAAGCAGTTGAGCTCTCGCCAAGGCTTCTGCTGGAGTGGTGGGTGGCAATGGCGTACGGTGCGAGGAGTGGGATATGCTCGGACTTCTAACTAAGTTAGAAGGAGCAGCATCCCGTCGAGCGATACCCGCTTCGTGCCGACATCTTTGGCGTGCTGCGCACGCTGGTCTTGAGGGCTTGGGATCCTCCAGCTTGGCCTTGATCCAACGGCGTATGGTACTATGAATACCATGACGCTGTCGGTCCCGCGCCTCTGAGATGGCGCGATGCGTGTCTGGACGCCAAGTCTGCGCGTCCTTGTCCTTGGACTTGGCAGCGTCATGAGCTCCCTCGTCGACGCTCGTTCTTCCGCTAGCGTCTTCCCCGCGGGTGTCCTTGCTCCGGTGGTGGCGGGATCGACGCGGACGGTGCCGCTGCCGCTGAAGCCTTCTTCTTCGGTGGCATGTCGATGAAGATGATGAAGATGTTGCTCGTGTGAATGCCGGATCAGGTTCACACAGCCTCAACGCCCCCTACCTGGTGTGCCAAAGATGTCGAGGAAGCTGATCGTGACCCACGAACACCTATGGGACCGGCGGACCGAGTCCCTTTTGGTTCGGTGGGGGGCGGAGATTGCACGAAGAGCAGATCGAGGCGATGCACACGAGCAGTTTACCCAGCTTCGGAGCTCTCCGGAGAGATAATACTCCTACTGCTGCTTGTCTGATTATATTGTGTTCTTGCTAGGGAGCACAGAGAGCTACAGAACCTAGCTTGAGTGTGTAGTCTCGAATGAGTAGAACAGCCGAACCCCTTCTACGTTGCGCATGGGCCTCCTTTTATAGGCTCAAGGGGTCACCACAGGTGGCAACGTAAACAAGGGCAAAATGGGAAAAATGAGTTGCGGTTGGTACAGCTACTTTGTACAGTGTATTCTACCTAACTCTGATGGCAAGGGACAAAAGCAATAAATGCCCGTCCATATCGCCTAAATAGTGCAGAAAGGGACCGTCAGGGGCGCCACCGCTTGCCACGATGGTACTCCTGTCAGCGCCGCTTACCCCTGCTCTCCGCTGGCTGCACAGCCTCTTGACACGCATGCCTGAGATGGTCCCATGGCGACACGTTGGTGGATGAGCTGGAGCGGAGATGAAGAGAGGTTGCCTGCCGCGGCAAGCACCTTGCCGCAGCTGAATCCTTGTCGCGCTCGGGAGCTTGTCGCTCACCAAGCCTTCCCGGCAAGCTCCTCTTGCCGGGGTCTTGTCTTCTGCGGGTCTTGAGTGGCCTTCCCGGCAAGCTCCTCTTGCCGGGGCCTTGTTTCCGTGGCTTAAATACTTTGTTCTTGAATGGTTCCAAAGGAACCACGGAGGACCTTGGCGGTCACTAGGCAAGCCTTGCCGTGGGGTGCTGCGACTGCCCGTGCATGAGTTCGGGATACTAGGGTACCCCTACTCTAGTACACCGACAGGAGCCCCCGGGCCTGGGCCACACACGGTGCCGAGCGCTGTTGGGCCAGGCCCAAAACAGTGCACGGGCACATGCGGCCTAGATCACGCCGTTACTTGCTCCGGACCCACCACGTCCCCCACGAACAACACGCGTCGAACGTGGCGTCGTGGGAGAGATCGTGGGGGCTTTTTAATTGAAAAGCGGGCGTCCGCCCCTCTCCCTACTTATAAACAGGGGAATCGGGGCAGGTCGCCCACCTCGCCATTTGTTGTCCCATCTTGAAAACCACCGTCGCTCCCCCCTTCTTCTCTAGCCTGAAGAGAGCAACGTTCCCCCCCCATCGCCACCAATGCCATCAACGCGTCGCCTCCTCCACCACCTCCGCCATGGCTCAAAGCCGACAAGGGAAGGGCGTGAACTTCGGAGGCGCAGCGGCTCGCGGCGCTGCGAAAGGAGCGGGCCCTCTTCCCTCCCCAGCTCGACGCAAAGGAGCTGAGGGAGGGCTACTGGCGCCAAAGATGTCGGGGAAGCTGATCGTGACCCACGAACACCTATGGAACCAGCGGACCGAGTCCCTTTTGGTTCGGTGGGGGGCGGAGATTGCACGAAGAGCAGATCGAGGCGATGCACACGAGCAGTTTACCCTGCTTCGGAGCTCTCCTGAGAGATAATACTCCTACTGCTGCTTGTCTGATTATATTGTGTTCTTGCTAGGGAGCACAGAGAGCTACAGAACCTAGCTTGAGTGTGTAGTATCGAATGAGTAGAACCAGCCGAACCCCTTCTACGTTGCGCATGGGCCTCCTTTTATAGGCTCAAGGGGTCACCACAGGTGGCAACGTAAACAAGGGCAAAATGGGAAAAATGAGTTGCGGTTGGTACAGCTACTTTGTGCAGTGTATTCTACCTAACTCGACGGCAAGGGACAAAAGCAATAAATGCCCGTCCATGTCGCCTAAACAGGCGTAAAGGGACCGTCAGGGGCGCCACCGCTTGCCACGATGGTACTCCTGTCAGCGCCGCTTACCGCTGCTCTCCGCTGGCTGCACAGCCTCTTGACACGCATGCCTGAGATGGTCCCATGGCGACACGTTGGTGGATGAGCTGGAGCAGAGATGAAGAGAGGTTGCCTGCCGCGGCAAGCACCTTGCCGCGGCTGAATCCTTGTCGCGCTCGGGAGCTTGTCGCTCACCAAGCCTTCTCGGCAAGCTCCTCTTGCCGGGGTCTTGTCTTCTGCGGGCCTTGAGTGGCCTTCCCGGCAAGCTCCTCTTGCCGGGGCCTTGTTTCCGTGGCTTAAATACTTTGTTCTTGAATGGTTCCAAAGGAACCACGGAGGACCTTGGCGGTCACTAGGCAAGCCTTGCCGCGGGGTGCTGCGACTGCCTGTGCATGAGTTCGGGATACTAGGGTACCCCTACGCTAGTACACCGACATTTTCTCTTCCGATCGTTCTGTTGCATACTTATATATTGCTTATGTATTTTCTGTGAATTGGTACTAACGTTTCGTTTGGCTAGTGCATAGCGATGCCGTCGTATGTCGTGTACAAGGGTAAGGTTCCGGAGTCTCTGACGATTGGGAGGAGTGTCGGAGACAGGTTCACCGATTCAGCGGTAACAGTTACAAAGGTACACCACTAGGGCCGAGGCCGAATCTAGATCGCCCGCTACCTAGCGGGAGAGGGAGGAGCGTTGGAGGAACCGGATGAAGACCGAGTTTCATCGTGATGATGCTCATCGTGATGACCGCAGCTCTCTTCTATGTGATGGTAGTTTAGATGATCGATATCGACTTGTAATGTGAAGACAAACTCGCTACTCGCGGTCTCGAGACTTGTAATATAATGTTCTATCTTTGTTCGGTCTTTTCAATTCGGAGACTAATATGATGAATTGTATTCGGAGACCAATATGATGAATTGTATTCAGAGACTAATCTTCTATTGTATTCGATGAATCTGTTGTTGATGTGTGCTGTCTATATTTTGTCCAATTATACATTTTGTAACCTGTGCAAAAAACAGAAAATTAAAAAATAAAAAAAACCTAATATTCATACTAATGGCACATCACATCACAGTGCGCCATTAGTATGCCAAAGGATACTAATGGCGCATCATTAAGCAGTGCGCCATTAGTATGACGAAGTTACTAATGGCGCATCTTGTTGTTGTGCGCCATTAGTATGCCAAAGCACTGGTATACATGGCCCCTCAGGAGGCATACTAATGGCGCACTGTTGTATATACTAATGGCGCATCTGAGGTCCGCCATTAGTATACCAGATACTAATGGCGCACCAGCGGTGCGCCATTAGTAAAATATACTAATGGCATGGCACTAATGGCGCACCACTAATGCACCATTAATGGCCAAATTAGGTGCGCCATTAGTAGGCCTTTTCCTAGTAGTGTCTCTCTCTCTCTACCTCTCTATCTCTCTCTCCTCTCGAATTCGACGCCGCCCACGGCTTCGCATCTGCTCACATCCTCCGGGCCATGTCGACACAAAAGTTCAGACAAGAGGGGAGGAAGGAAGGCTTGAACTTCCTTGAGCCGGATTTTGATTTCTATGTTGGTGATTTCATTCTACATGCGAAGCGTTAAACTGTGATTTGTTTTCCAAACAAAAGATTTGAGCTATAAACATTCATGTGTCCTTGTAGGAGAACCCTGATACCATCCAGGACCATGATTTCTGTGGCAAAGAGCTCGACCATCCTCTCTACTACGTTCTCCACGATACCAAGCCTCTCAGGTGTGTGGCTTTTGAAGGAAGTGACACGGGGAGGAGGTTCTATGGCTGTGCTGTGAAAGTTAGTCACTTTCGAAAATCCGAGCTACTTTCTTATTGAATCAAACTGTTTGGATATAGGACTTATAGTCTTCCAAAGAAGACTTATTTCTTCTTGTGTTTTTCGGTTGATTGTAGAAAACATTGTGTAGTCCTTTTATTTTACATAAAAGGCTAAAGGTCACTACTTATTTTACATCACTGAAAACAAAAGAAGTATCTAGACACTCTCATGTTTGTTTACAAATGGGACTTCTGTTTAATGGTCAGTATATTCTTCAAAAAAAATTCTCTAAATAACTTGACTGCAGAGGTAGCTCCAGATTAATTCAAGCTGGCTTAAAAGAAACTAAGTACAATTATAAAATAACTCGGCGGACAGGGTGGGCGAAGTACCATAATTAGTGTTGTGGGTACCTAACCATTGACGCGCCACGTTGCACAAACACGGTTCATAGTTAGTTGAATGAGGTTATGAAGCAAGAATATGTGAACTTTGTTATATTCCAGAGCTCGTGCAACACTGTATTAATAGTCTCTGTCTATTTTGTTCCTTTTTGTTCGTAGAGAGGCGTGAACTGTGGAGTCGTCGAATGGGTTGACCGCCCATGGCCTGTCATTATGCAGAGGTGCCTACTCAAGCTCTGGGGGAAGTTGCAAGCAAAGGATGAAGAGATAAACAGGCTTAAAATGGATATTGAACAAGTTAACCTTAAGCTAGAGAACCTTGTTGCAGCTGTGGAAGGAAGTAATGTAACTACAATGAAGATTGACAGGCAAAAAAAGCAGATGGGTATCATTGATAAAGACGTCAAGCGCATTCAGAGGTCTCTCACAAGTGCCATTCATAATCTTAAGGACGACAAGGGTGATATTAAGCTGGACAGGGATTTTCTGAAGGAGGAGCTGCATAAGCTGAAGGAGAATAGAAGCAAGATGCAAAGCGCCATCTGTGATCTTTTGGGGCAAGGGTTTGCGAACACTGATGACCTCCTGATGATCAAGGCAATCCTCGAAGAATGATCATTAACAGTTGCCTTCTTTCAAAATGTTGCAAGGGATACTCGTCTAGTATAAGTTTATGCTTGGACATAATTACTTGACTAAAGGCATGTATCTCATTTTTTGCAATCTCTCAGAGGGTGTGTGACGGTCTACGCACATCAAATATTTATCTCCTGAATATTTTATATTTCAAAGAAACGTGATGCTAGCGAGGCGCATCCAACAATATTTCGTCTTGCATCGTTCAATGAGGCATGGGTTACTGTAATTTAGCAAGGCACATGTGTCGCTTTGGCAGGCATGCAGAACCATGCCTCTGATAACCTGGCACTGACTTGTCAAAGACACAGTCCTATGTGAGACAGAAGCACCGCACTAGCGCTGACACACATAAAATCTACAATCTACAGAGTCCTGCTTACTCCTGATGCAGACGCACATCTGTGCCTCCGTGGCTTGATAGTTTGTACTCAGACATAAACTCGTTCACGGACATGCGTTTACACGAAAGGCACGTACAGCCTAAGCTCGCTGGGAGCACGGTTTGAGATTAAGCAGAGCCAAGGCCATGTGCACGTACAGTCTGCCACCAAAGGAGGCAGTGCCGTCCGGTCACTGCAGACGCACTAGCTCTCATGCACTAGACGCACGTTCCTTGCAGAACAGGCAAGGCAGTGCCTCTTCTCTTCCAAATGTTTTTGTTCCCTGGTCGACTACCGCACACGAATGTTTTTGTAGCATCGCGATAGTGACATAAACTATCAAATTTTCAGAACAGCGGATGCATACCACAAGAGCATTGTTATAACAAGCTTACAAAACGGTGTAAAAGGCGAATGGATTGTTTGGTCATGTTTAGACATAACACGGTCTCAGATTGGCGCAACGACATCTAACTTTACTAGCTTGAGGAAGTAACTTCAGCCCTGTGTCCAGCAGGCACAAGTAAACGGATCTGACAAATCCAGGCATTCAACATGCCTGTGTTTCAAATCCAAGCACAGATGATTGCAGCATGCTGATAACTTGAGATGGGCGTGTTTGGAAGCTTTGTTCTCCCACAGGAACAACTTCTGTTGCTGTCCGTAAAATTCCTGCGTGAAGAGGAAAGCGAAACTTAATCCTCATGGTCTCTAGCTCCGTTGCATTCAAAATAAAGAACCTCACAAACTCAGTGTTCTTCCTGCTCTTTTCATAATCCTCCAGCGTTACTGTCTTTAAATGAATGATGTGTTCTTTGAGAAACTCGCGGTGCTTGCGACGCCAAATATTTCTTGCACCATCAGGAACGTTTCCTCCCTGAAAACGCATAAAGGTTGAAATATACTCAAGGTCTATTGAAGGACAAAATGAACGATAAATTCCATTATCCCTGTACCAATCAGTTCGTCGAACACTTCCCTAGATACGGATGTATGTATAATAATAATAATAAAACATGCCTAGGCATAGTGTGTATCCGTTGCAAACAAAATGTAAGACAAGCTTTTTGAGATGCAAGGAGTGCTCCACTATGCACGGTATTAGCTTTTCATTGGGCGTGAGAATCATCACCTGAACAAACAAGTTCTCCAGATTTGGAAGGCACTTAAGAAAGTGAACGACCAGGTCCACTTTATAAGTCATGGCCAAAAACAAGGTTTTGACAGATTGCCGCATTGTAGATAGGCTGACCGTCGCCAGACCCTTCACATAACATAGAAAATAAAACATAAAATTATTACAACAAAAGGTTGCATGACATGAAACTATTTTCTCAAGGAAATGAAGCTGCAATTGTTGTGAAATGTCAGTACCATAAGACCAGTGGAGCCAAGCGAGATCCTGAATTTGCCCAATGTCTTCAGTTTAGGTGCAGAGACGATGAATACCTGCATGTTATTGCTCTGGAGATCATGGATCAACCTTTGAAGAGAGGGGGCATCCTCGATGATGAATTCTCCTTTCTCACCATGGATGCCGATGCTTACAAGTTTAGGCGAATTTATAGTGATCCGATGCCTTTCTCCATTGCAAATAAGCAGCAGGCACTCGAGTGCAGGGCAACTAGGGTTGATCATGCTTTGCAACGAGAAGTCTGATATATAAACCTCAAAAAGAGAAAGCCTCTTGACCAGTGGTAGTTGAAGTACCTCTACATAATGGTCTGGTATGTGGCAACAAAGCGAAGGCGATAGTCTTGTGAAGAACGGAAAACCGAAAGAGCGGACTTGGTAGTGAGGGCGTAGATGAAGAGCATGTGTGTGATATTTTGACAGTTTTTTTCATGAATCGTGGAAACAGGTAGTAAAACTCAAGCACCTGGAGATTGTTCAACCTGGGGGACTCAAGCCAGGCGTGGACAGTAGAGGGTCTGCATTGGAGGTAGCACACTGGTATACAAAGGCGGAGAACTACGCCCACATGGCTGGAGAAGATGGACTCTGGAAGGGACGAACCATCATCAGGAACTGCTTTTCCCTGATGCCAAGTTCCGATGTATCGTATGCGAGCAAGCTCCTCGCTGTAGGCAGAGGCCCTACTGATGATCTCGATATGAACTGTTTCTAGAGGGTTAAAAATACGTGCGACCGGGATCTCACAGCGGTCCAGATTCAGAGGAACGGTGGGCCAAACAGGGCACCAACGACGTGCGAGGATTTGAGTACGAACGCCTTCCTTAGTGGACAAACGGGAGATGATCTCACCGAGGACTCCGTCCGCGAGGTCGCTGATGCGGTCCGGACCAGACTGCGCTTCTTGATCCTCGGATCTAGTAGGCGCACCCTCGCCGCTTCCAGCCGCTACCTCCAAACCACCAGAAGAGGCCGTCGCCGATGGCGCGAGCCTCGCCCTCTTGGTGCTCGGGCCACCGGAGTGAACCTCCATCTCCGCCTCCATTGCTGGGATCGCGCAGCCTGCGAGCGCCCCTATTTGTGGCGTGGATCTGGAAAGACGTCTAAGCGTAACTGGGGCCGGGAAGGAAGTGGAGAGAAGTGGAGGAATCTGTTCAAGATCAACAAAAACAAATAATCAACTCCTCTCTTTGCATTAGATGAAGTGCTATAGATAGCCTTTGGAGCAGTGTTTTTGGGGCGTCGGTTAGGGCCGGAACCGAAGCGACTATGAAAGCAACGCCGCAAAATACCACTATTAATATTGATATTATTTCCCCCGCAAAATAATACATATAGAAATAATTTATTTCCTGTTTGAGGAAGGAAACGAGGCAGAGCCTTTTAGAATAGGGGAGTACTGCCCTGCATGCCATAGAGGCATGTTCGCCGATCGGAGTAGCAAGAGCAGGTTCTACATACACCATGCTTCTCTGCAGTGCAACATTACTGTCATTAAGTGCTGCAGAGTGACAGCAGACTGTCCATGTTACAATTGTTTTTGTTGTAAGATTTTACCTCCAATGCACAAGGGCGACTTTCGATGTTTAGTAGCGTCACGATCCTTTATGCATGAAGGCGACTTTCTGTGTATTAGTGTTTCAGGTCACAGGCACGGCTGACCAGCCTGTGAAGCGCTCAAAGTGCCCAAGGAAAAGCCGCCTCATCCTTGATTCGGTGTTTCGGGCTACAGGCACGGGCATGCAGCGCTCAAAGGCATGGTTGGTGGTATTGCATAGAGTCACGCTAGCCTGTGAATCTATCAGACAGAGATGCACGGGCGTTTAGCCAACGGGGGTGAACCTTCATCTTACGCACAGCCACGGACGTTTACTCTGCGAGGCACGAGGCACGGATTTGCCTATACGAGAGACACTGTTTTTTAAAGCGTGTTTCCTTGTATTCAAAAGCACACACGTCAAGTCCATACAGACACGGTTCAGTACCGAGTTGCGTCACGCTTCTTTCTTGATAAAGGCGTCGATATTCGAGGCTATCACTGTTTCAGTGTCAAGGGTCACAAGCAAGCACGGGCATACAACCCTCAAAGGCATGGCATGCTATTACATAGAGTCACGCACAAAGGTTTTCTGATTGTATTCTGAATGAGTCGGTGGGCTTGGTCAAAAGGAGAGGCATGGACGTCAAGCCCACAGAGGCATAGTTTGTTCTTACTCGGAGTCACGTTTGTGCGTTTATTATGAAAACCTAATAGAATCGGGCGACTGTCCTTGTTACAATTGTTTTCGTTGTAAGATTTTACCTCAAATGCACGAAGGCGACTTTATATGTTTAGTAGCGTCACGGTCCGGTAAGCATGAAGAGGACTTCACGTGTGTCGATGTTTGAGGTCACGAGCACGGTTATCAAGCCCACAAATGCCGGCGACTTTATATGTTTAGCAGCGTCACTGCCCTTTACGCATGAAGACGACTTTCTGTGTGTCAGTGTTTCAGGTCACACGCACGGTTGTCAAGCCCACAAACGCATGACCTGTAATTATCCAGAGTCACCTTCGTGTCTCTTTGTGTTCCAAATGCATCCGTTGACTATATTACAGGACAGGCATGGTCGGGACGCCGAGGGAGGCATGCTTGTGTTTAATGCGGAGCCACGTTCATGCGTTGATTGCGGAAACCCAACATTTCGACGGGCGTTTCCACCTACTCGGGTGTGAACGCCACGTGGCGCCGCCACGGAAACCCAAGGGTCCGACGGACGTCTCCTCCGGTGACGCCGGTCTAGCTCGTCGCCCGAGGCCAGGCTCCGGCTATTTAAGGCGGACGAACGGAGTCTCAAAACCCTAGCCACACACTCTTCCCCCCTCTGCCCGCCGCCAGGCCATCCATTCCTCTTCCTGATCTCTATCCTGACCCTCTCCGCCATGGCTGGTCAGGAGGAGACTACTGCGGAACCCAGTGTCCAGACACTGCAGGAGATCCAGGCTGGCGAGGGCTCCTCATCTGTGAGTTCACTCTGCTTCCGCTTCATTCGTTTTTTCCTTTCTTTCGGCTACTTGATTTAGTAGTGAAACGTGAATAAGCCAGACGGAGTCTAGAAACCCTAGCCACATTCCCGTCGTCCTTTTGTCCGCCTCTAGGCCATCCAGTCATCTTGTTGTTCTCTATCCTGAGACTCTCAGCCACTGCTGTGCAGAAGGAGACTACTCCAGAGCGCCGTGTCCAGTCGCAGCAGGAGATCTCGGCTGGCGAGGGTTCCTCATCTGTAAGTTCACTCTGCTTCGGCTTCATTCATTTTTTCTTTCTGTCGGCTACTTGATTTAGTTGTGAAACATGGATCATTGTGGTGAGCTTCATCCTAATGTTGATGAGGGTGTATCAACCTGACACCTTCTCCTTTGACCAGCTGATAAACCTGTTCAATACTGTGGACGACTTCATGAAGACATCAGCGAAGTTGGACGAGGAGAACAGATCCATGATTGCACGTCTTATGAATGAGAAGGCGCGGCTCAAACTTGAGCGCGATAAGCTGAAGCTGGATTCATACGTTATGAAGAAACAGATCGAGGAACTTCGTGCCGAGCAACCAAAAAGAAGCCTCGCCGGACTAAGTTGACAGCAGCGACTCCGATCCTCGTATCTGAAGCTATTAAGCAGTGCCCTAAATGTTTCTTATTTTGTCTTCCGTTACCTCGTGTCATCAGTAACTTTGATAACAAATGTGTTTTGCTTTCCTGGGTCACGTTCATTCCAAGCAGCGACCCTGATCCTCGTATCTGAAGCTATTAAGCAGTGCCCTAAATGTTTCTTATTTTGTCTTGCGTTACCTCATGTCGTCAGTAACTTTGATAACATATGTGTTTTGCTTTCCTGGGTCACGTTCATTCCAAGTTTATGGGTACAGATGAACATTAACATAATGGCCAGTTATAGAGACGTTGTTTTTAAAAGAACGAACAAGAGTCATGTCTTGTGCACACATGAAGGCGTGGACATTCCTGCCTTTCGTTGTTTCAATGTTTCGGGTCACAGGCACGGGCATAAAGAGCTCAAAGGCATGGTCTGTGGTATTACATAGAGTCATGCTCGCCTGTAACTCTATCAGACGGAGACCCACGGGTGTTTAGCCCACGGAGATGAACCTTTGTCTTGCGCACAGCCACGGGCGTTTACTTTGTGAGACACGGAATGGCCTATGTGAGGGACGCTGTTCTTAAAACCTTATTTCCTTGTATTTAAAAGCACGGACATGAACTCCCTACGGACACGGTTCCATATTGAGTTGCGTCATGCTTCTTTCTTGATGTTACGTATATTGTTCGATAAAGGCATGGACATCGTGGCTGTCTGTGTTTCACTGTTAAGAGTCACAGGCACGGGCATAAAATGCTCAAAGGCGTGGTCGGTGATACTACATGGAGTCATGCTCACGGATCGAGAGGGAGCACGGTCGCCTCTTCCTTCTCCTCTCGACGACAAGCACACAGCGAGAAGGTGGCGTCGCGCCGGTGAGCCACTCTGGACCTCTTGGTACTAAGAGCAGCGCTTTCCATCTCCACCTCCATTGCTGCCGTGGCGCCGCCTACGACCATTGTTCGGTGAGGTGGATCTGGAAGAGGCACGACAAGAAGCCAATGGAGCCATACTTTAATATTAGGCAGAATCACGTTCATGCGTTTATTGCGCAAACCGTACATTTCATTAGCTGCACGGGCTTGAAGTCTCTGCAGCCACGGTTATGTGCGTTTGTGACTTTCTGTATTTCAGTGATAAGGGTCGTAGACACTGGCGTCAAATCCACAAAGGCATCGTGTGGTATTATATAGAGTCATGTTCGCCTGTGCCTGTTCTCCGGATGATTCCGTCGACTCGTTTAGACGGAGAGGCACGGACGAGACGCCCATGGAGGCATACTTTAGTATTAGGCACAGTCACATTGGAGCATTTATTGCACAAACCGGACACGAGAAAGACACTTAGGTTAGGTCTTCACCGCACACATACAAAAAACACAAGAGCTTAACAGAGGAGGAGGAGAAGATCTCAGAAAAAAAAACAAGGATGAGGCACAGTGCAAGGAAATAATTCCACATGTCACCTCCACTGGCGCGCGTTTTTTAAAAGCACGGGCTAGCACTCTCTGCAGCCACGGCTATGTACGTTTGTGACTCTCTGTGTTTCAGTCATTAGGTTCACAGGCACAAGCGTCAAATCCACAAAGGCATCGTTTGGTAATATATAGAGTCATGTTCGGTTGTGTTTGTGTTCCGACTGATTCAGTCGACTCATTCAGACGGAGAGGCACGGACGAGAAGCCCATGAAGGCATACTTTAGTTTGGCAGGGTCAAAATCATGCGTTTATTACGCATGGTCGATTGTATTACATAGAGTCATGCTGGCCTGTGAGACTCGACCAGGCGGAGATGCACGGATGTTTACTCTGTGAGGCACGGAATTGCCTATATGAGAGACACTGTTTTTCAAAGCGTGTTTCCTTGTATTTAAAAAGCGCAGACGTGAAGACCATACTGAACACGGTTCGATACCGAGTTGCGTCACGCTTATTTCTTGATAAAGGCGTCGGCGTTCGAGGCTATATCTGTTTCGATGTCAAGGGTCACAAGCAAGCACGGGCATACAACCCTCAAAGGCATGGCGTGCTATTATATATAGTCACACTCAAGGTTTTCGATTGTATTACGAATAAGTCGGTGGACTCGGTCTGGCGAGAAACGCAGGCGTCCGATCCACGGAGGCATGGTTTTTCTTACCCGAGTCACGTTAGTGCCGCCGCTATTCGAGTGTGAGCGCATACGTGCCGCCGCTCGGAGACCCAAGGGTCCGGCGGACGTCTCCTCGGCGGCCGGTGCGGCTCGTCGCCCGAGGCCAGGCTCCGGCTATATAAGGCGGACCGAGGGGGTCTCGAAACCCTTGCCACACCCTCTTTCTTGGACTGTCCAGATCCACACCACAAATAGCGGTGCTCGCAGGCCGCGCAATCCCAGCAATGGGGACGGAGATGGAGGTTCACTCCGGTGGCCCGAGCACCAAGAGGGTGAGGCTCGCGCCAACGGCGACGCCTTCTTCTGATGGTTTGGCAGTAGCGGCTGGAAGCGGCGAGGGTCCGCCTACTGGATCCGAGAATCAAGAAGAGCAGTCGTGTCCGGACCGCATCAGCGACCTCCCGGACGGTGTCCTCGGTGAGATCATCTCCCGTCTGTCCACTAAGGAAGGCGTTCGTACTCAAATCCTCGCACGTCGTTGGCGCCCTCTGTGGCGCGCCGCTCCTCTGAATCTGGACTGTCGTGAGATCCCTATCCCACGTCTTTTTAACCCTCTAGATCAAGTACATTTCGAGTTGGTGACCGTGTTCTCCGCCACACCAGAGGAACTCGTCCGCGTAACATACACTGGAACATTTTTTAGAGGAGAACATGTCGGTGAAGATAATTCGTATGATGATTCATACCTTCCAGAGACCATCCTCTCCAGCCGCCAGAGCGTAGTTCACCGCCTCTGCATTCCGGCGTCCTACCTCCACTGCAAGCACTCCATAGTCGACTCCTGGCTTCGATCCCCAAGACTGGACAATCTCCAGGTGCTCGAATTTTACTACCTGTTCCCACCATGCTTGAGAGAACAACACATAGGGCCATTCTCATGCCCTTCGCTCATGCCATCACCACCAGCATTTAACCCTAAGATTTCCTCCTCTCTCCAAACCATCGCCTTTGCTCTTTGCAAGTTACGGAGACAATTATGTCAGGCGCTTAAACTACCCTTTGCTCGGGGAGACTCTCACTAGTATATGTTGATGTATCAGAAGTCTCATTACAAAGAATCATCAGCTCTACTTCTCCTACACTTGAGTCTCTGCTGCTTGTTTGGCATGTCAGGCACCATTGCATCAGAATAAACTCACCTACCCTTATGAGCATCGGCATTTCTGGTATCTTTGGGAAAATTGTTATACAAGATGCCTCGTCACTTCAACGGTTGCTTTGTGATGGTGATTGCAAGAAGTTGCAGATAGTTATCACCTCTGCACCTAAACTGCAGGTCATGGGCAAATTATCTAATATTTTCTCTGAATCCGGCATCACAAATGACCGTATAATTATTCAGGTACTGACTTTCAACAATACTTTCACCTCCATTCATTGGTACAAACAAGTTCCATGCAATTCAACCTTTACTCTACTAATATTATATTTTATTCCACTTGAAGTGTTTGCCGACGGTCAGCACATCCACAGCGGTTCATTCTGTCAAGACGTTGTCTATCAGCATGGATTATGACCTGCACGCAGTCTTTTCCTTGGTGCAACACTTCCGAAGCTTGGAGAACTTGTATATCGAGGTGATGCTTCTCACACAAATTGTAAACACATACCATGCATGGTGTAGAACTCCAATCAACAACAAGAACAACAACAACAAAAAATGTCTATTTATTCAGGAAAGCTCTATATAGTAATGGACAAGTATCAGGACAAAACTAAATAAAAGCTTTTATCACAACAAAGGTTATAGAATTATTCCTTCACTTGCTCTCCCAGCAGAACCACTCTTTATGGTGCTTAACGATTTCAAATCTTCATGTTTATTCAGGAAATACCCTCTAATGATGAAAGTCTTGCGTATGACTGTTCTTGCAAGCACCATCATGACGTTCGTTTGAAGTCACTGACGCTGGAGAGCTATGTTCAATGCGAGACAAGCATTCGATTTGCGACATTCTTTATTCTCAACGCAGCACAGCTGCAGACTATGAGGATAAAGTTTCTTCGTCAGGAAGACTTCACGGAAGAATTCTACAAACAGCAACAAGACGTGCTTCAGTGGGACAAAAAGGCTTCTAAACATGCTTGCCTTACGTTGTCGCCAAGTTGCAAACACGGGAACTTGGATCTAAGGCACGCATGCGTTGAGCACCTGGATTTAAAGGATCCATTCACTTGTAAGTGCTGAAAACAGTCTTGGGTGACATGTTGCCGCCACTTTCGGTTTGGAATTTACGTGGGTGTGGTGAAACAATGCCCGTACCTTTTTGCTCAATATGTAACCTTGCCAGCAGTGAACACTGCATTTTGGTCTATGGCTAAATGTTCTTTTGCTCATGCCGTACATTTCATTAGCTGAACGGGCTTCAAGTCTCTTGCAGCCACGGCTATATACGCTTGTGTCATCGTGTTTTAGTGATAAGGGTCACAGACACGGGCATCAAATCAACAAAGGCATCGTGTGGTAGTATATAGAGTCATGTTTGCTTGTATACATTTCCCGAATGATTCCGTCGACTCTCTGCGGACACGACTATATGCGGCTATGTGCGTTTGTGACTTTACGTGTTTCAGCGATAAGGGTCCGCGACACGGGCATCAAGTCCACAAAGGCATTGTGTGGTATTATATAGAGTCATGTTAAGCTTGTGCTTGTGTTTGTGTTCGAATGATTGAGTGAACCACGGTCTGTCGGCAAACACACGAGATGATCATGCCTATCACATGGGCACGACCATGCCAAGCGCCGCGGTTTGCCACGTACCACACAGCGATCGTGAAGTGATCGACGCGCATTGTTCTACATGCCGCGCGGGATTCTTACACAGCAAACACCGTGAACCTACTGCGGTACTATATCCATTTGTGAAGCGAAGCGCAAACACGTTAGCCTGAGTTTGATGTTTGATCATTAGGATCACAGCCACGGGCGTCAAATCCACAAAGGCATCGTGTGGTATTATATAGAGTCATGTTCGCCTGTGTCTGTTTCCCGGATGATTCCGTCGACTCGTTTAGACATAGAGGCACGGACGACAAGCCCATGGGGGCATACTTCAGTATTAGATAGAGTCACGTTCGATGGTTTACTACAGAAACATAACAAAATTGGATTCAGATGTGAACCCTCACTGCTTACTTTGTGAGGCAATGAATGACCGATCCGAGAGACACTGTCCTTAAAAGCAAATCACGGTTCTGTACCAAAGAGCCACTGTCAAACGAATGGAAGTCAAGCAACGAGGGCCACAGTTTCAGTAGTAGAAAAAGCACTTTATCAGCTGTCGTTGATTCTTTGCTACACGCACAGTAGGGTGGGTGTGGAAGGGACGTTATTCAAGCACACAACGAACATCACGATGTCACGGCAAGGTCAAAAGCATGGTTGTGAGTCTGCGGTTTCACGGCTAGAATCCTTGAGACGCATTTGGGTGTGGCCTGTTAAGTAGAAACTCGGTTGTGCGGTCACCCGAGGCACTACATAACGCCCCGCGAAACAGGTTTGGTTGACCGTTGCGGCAGCTATCTATGCTTTGAGCTCTTTTCATCTCTGTTGTGTCACAGCATAGACGCATGGTTGTATTCTTACACCATCCAGCTTCATAAAGAAATGGCTGCAAAAATTTACCCGCAAACCTATCGCCCTTATAATATTTTCTCAGCTGAGTAATAAAAGTACCTAAACAAGCAAAATCTCTTCTGCTTAAATTTGTTTTGTTTCTACAACTTCACCAAATAAACTTACAAGTCGTTTTTTATAACCACCGAACAAGGAGCAGAAATAGTGCAGCGGCTCAAATGCAGCTCCATGAGTGCAAGGCTCAACTGCAGCTCCTCAGTGTGTATGGCAAGTACATACGAGAACGTGACCCAGGCACTCTCGTACATACAACACAGGTACAGTTACACGTACAGCAAGCATTTCTCCACTAAAAAATTAAAACTACTTTATATATTTTAACCTTCGTGCCACAGAATTCCATAGTCCTTCGGCCCGTACAAAGCCGCAAAACCACAAACTTCCTTCATGGCTGCACGCAACACAAAAACAGACAAGCCTACAAACGGTGCAAAGACTACAACGGTTCTCTGATAAAGTTTACATAGAACCCAAGCTCCTCTTTTCAGACAAGCCTACACAGGATGCAAAGAGAATGCAACAACAAATAACTCCATACACCTGGACAAGTAACACAAGGCCTGATTTCAGCATCCACACACGAGCGGAACCGTCAAATCCAGGTATTCAATACTCCTCGTTCTTAAATGCGGACGTGCATGGCTGCAACTTGATGATAATCTAAGACGTGCACGTTTAGAAGCCCTTCTATGCCACTCCAGAGCCTTTTGTTGCTTTCCGTAAAATACTCCGGTGAACTCTGCGGGAGGGGAGGAAAACTTAATGGTCATGGTCTCCAGATCCTTTGCACTAAGAACAAAGAACATCGCAAAATCAGCGTAACTCCTGCAGCGAACATAATCCTCCAGTGATACTGTCTTCAGACAAATGTCGTGATGTTTGAGAAACTGCCCGTACTTACGACGCCATTTGTTTTTTCACCATGAAATCGAAAATCCTAAAATATAAATGATAGGTTGAAAATACTTAGCGTCTATAAAAGAGTTCTGAGACCATGAAAAACCAAATGAAACAATTAGTTCTACCACCTCCGTAACAAGAAGTTAGACATAGACTTGTCTATGTATGGATATATCAACAATAAATCATGTGTGAATCTGGTGCATCAATTTCAGTCAAAATTAAGAAAAGCATTTTGAAAAAGAGCGAGTACTACAGTATGCACATTTATGAAGATCATCACCTCAACAAACAAGTTCTCCAGTTTTGGAAAGCTTTGCAGCAATTCAACGACAATGTCCACCTTATAATCCATGTAGATAAGCAAGGTCTTGACACCTTGGCGCATTCTTGTTAGGTAGCGCCTTCAAACCCTTGATGAAAAGTAACAGAAGGTGGATCACAAAACAAAGTAGAATAAAGGTTGGATGAAATAAAACTTGTTTCCTCACAAACAAAGTGAAGCTGGAAGTATCGTGAAAACTCAATACCTCAATACCGTGGGATGACATGGATACGGTTCAGGCGTAGAGACACGGTTAACTCCAAGTCGACTCTGCATAAAGAATAGAACATAGACCATCAAATTAATAGAACAAGCGTCGGAACAAGTGCAACTCTGTTCGATATGAAGGAAAGGCAGTACCTCAAGGCGCGTCGAGGGGGCACGAACACGAATTCACCAGCGTCTCGGTTTAGGTGCGAGACAACAATTATCGGCGGTCATCGACCGGACAATCAACAATCAACCGTCGAACGAAGGGCATCCTCAATAATGAGTTCTCCGAATGGACAATGAATGCCAATGCTTACAAGGTTAGATGAGTTTATTGTGTGACGACCTCCTCTATTGCAAACAAACAGGAGAGACTCAAGTCGGGGCAACTAGAGTGGATTATACTTTGCAGCGAGGCGTCGATATATCAACTTCCTGGCGAGAGTCTTTTCACGGTGGTAGCAAAAGCGTCCCAACGTAATTGTCCGGTATTTGGCAAAGAGCAAGGGCAAGAGTGTGGAGAGGAAGAAAACCAAAACACGGACTCCGGTGCCAAGGCGTAGATGAAGTGCATAGATCAATAATGTTACCTCTTGCCTCGAAACCTTGGGTAGAGGTAGTAAAACTCAATATCACGGATATTGTTCAGCTCGAGGATAGGAGCCGGGCATCAACGGTGGAAGGTCTGCGCTGCAGGTAGCGCCCGGGATCTGAGGCGGCTATGAGCCGGCATGGCGGACAGAATGGATTCGGAAGACTTACTGACATCGAAGCAGTATTTATTTGGAATAGCATTTGCGACGCACTCCTTGGCCAAAGCGGACACATGAGATATGGTCTCGATTTGAACTTTTTCTCCATCGTTAAAAAGGCGAAGCGAGAGATCTCGCGGCGGTCAAGATTAAGAGGCGATGGACCACAAAGGGCGCCGGCTGACGTGCGAGGATTTGAATCGGATGCCATCATTGATGGGAAGGCGAGATGATCTCACCTAGGGCGCCGTCGATGAGATCGTGATGCGGTCCGCGACATCCCTCTTCTTCCTCCCCGGATCGAGAGAACGCAGTCGCCGCTTCCATCCCCTCCGGCGACGAGAACACCACGGAAGGCGGCGTCGCGGGCACCACTCTCGACCTCTTGATCCTCGAGCAGCGCTTTCCATCTCCACCTCCGTTGCAAGGGTGGCGGCGCCCCGACCGGTGCTCAGCGAGGTGGATGCGGAAAATGGATTACAACTGTCAATCCATCAAGCGACTTAAATACCCTCGACGGGGGCGGAGGGTCAGATTAATTACCTCTTTTTTCTTTTGGCGGGAAGGTCGGGGTTAATTACTACTCGTAACAAGTAGAAGGTAGGTGGCTGCTTGAAACATTAAATAGAGCCACGGCTTACAAAGTGCGAGATGCCCGATTGAAGAGCCTTGAGACCGAACGCAGGCGTGCCCGTCCGTGTTTAATTATTTAAGGCACACATTCAATAGAAGAATTTGTTTGATGCATAAGCACGATCCTCGGTCATCTTCCCTCTGCGAGCAGCAAAATTTTCCACAGGCACGTTGACAAATCAAGACACTACAAGATTCAAGGCCGTGCCTCTGTTTTGCAGATGATTACGCTGAAAGCGCTCCCGGACAAAACCGTTGAAGCATGGCGGAGCACGGCTTATCACGAACAGACACACGGTCCTCCCTTGGCATTATAGCGCGCTTGTCCAACATGCCACACAGGCATGTAGAACGATTCGGTTCTCGTTCGTGTCTCTTTGTGTTCCAAATGATTCCTTTGACTCTATCACGGGCGAGACACGGTATGTCGGACGAGAGAGGCATGATTGCGTTTCTGCGGGGTCACTGGTATCACGAGCACGGGCATGCAGCGCTCAAAGGCATGGTCGGTGGTATTACATAGAGTCACGCTAACCTTTGTCTCACGCACAGCCACGGCGTTTACTCTGTGAGACGCGGAATGGCCTATATGAGAGGCGTTGTTTTTAAAAGCTTATTTCCTTTTATTTAAAACCACGGACGTACAGTCCATAGAATATTATTCGGTGTGGGCGTACAGTCCATAGTATGTTATTCCTTTGACTCTATCACGGAGGAGAGCACGCTATATCGGACGAGAGAGGCATGATTGTGTTTCTGGCGGGGTCACAATTATCACGAGCACGGCCATGAAGCGCTCAAAGGCATGGTCGGTAGTATGACATAGAGTCACGCTAACCTTTGTCTCACACACGGCCACGGGTGTTTACTCTGTGAGGCACGGAATGCCCTATATGAGAGACGTTGTTTTTTAAAAGCTTATTTCCTTTTATTTAAAAGCACGGACGTACAGTCCATAGAATGTTATTCGGGTGTGGACGTACAGTCCATAGTATATTATTCCTTTGACTCTATCACGGAGGAGGCACGCTATATCGGACGAGAGAGGCATGATTGCGTTTCTGCGAGGTCACAATTGTCACAAGCACGGGCATGAAGCGCTCAAAGGCATGGTCGGTGGTATGACATAGAGTCACGCTAACCTTTGTCTTACGCACAGCCACGGGCATTTACTCTGTGAGGCACGGAATGCCCTATATGAGAGACGTTGTTTTTTAAAAGCTTATTTCCTTTTATTTAAAAAGCAGACGTACAGTCCATAGAATGTTATTGGTGTGGGCGTACAGTCCATAGTATGTTTGTAGATGATTACCTTAGCAGCGGACAAAACCAAGCAAGTGAAGTCATGGAAGAAACATTGTTCTACATGCCATACAGAGCACGGCCGTGATTCCACAGATCATACCTGTTTGGTCCATCACAAAGTAAGTGCCGTGCGGTGATATGAGACATACGATCTTACATGCACAAGAAGCACGAACACCTCTGTATTGTAAAATATCTCAGCTAACAAGTTATTTGGATAGGCACGGCCGTCACATCTGCGTGACTGCGTGTTCCGGTGATTTTATTAAGCTCACTCTATTCACAAAAGAAATCCAAACTTCTGAGGACGGTACACAAAAATATTAAAACTTGTTAGTTTTTGAGCTGCTGAATTGCTTCCCGACTCAAGACCACAAAAACAAGTTCCTGATAACATCACAGACAGTGCATAAAGTACAAGCTGGAAATCCAAACTGGAAAGCTCACAACAACACCTATCTTTGACAGCCGGACAACCGTTTTAAACATTCACAAGTCAATGGATCCGGCAAATCCATGATTGCGCACTGGTTTGTCCAGATGTGTACTTTTAAATCCAAGTTCATATGCCTACAATACCCTGACAATATAAGACGAGCACGTCTAGAAGCCTTGTTGCCCTATTGAAGTGCCTCTTCTTGACGTTTATAAAATCCTCCGATGATGTTATGCAGGGGAGAAAACTTAAGCGTCATAGTCTCTAACTCCTTTGCATTCAGAATAAAAAGCGTTGCAAATTCAATGTTTTTGTTGCAGTGTACATATTTTTCCAGCGTTCTTGTCTTGAGACTAATGTCATGCTGTTTGAAAACACCGGTGATTGTGCACGCCACTTGTTTGTTACACCTTCCTCACGGCAAACTCCTCCTGGAAATGCATAAAGAGTGAGAATACTTGAGGACTACAAGGGGAAAGAGGCCTCCAATATAGTACACTATGCATTGTTTGTGCTTTCAATGCGTCGGAAATCATTTTACCTCGATAAACAAGTTCTCTAAGTGAAAGCATCTCATCAAGGCAACAACCTTGTTCAGATTTAATGAAATGTGGATAAGCGGGGTCTTCACAGATTGAACCGCCATTGATAGGCTGACTACAGGACAAAGCTGAACCAAGCACATATCATAAAACTAGATGGATAAAAGTATACATGGCATGAAACTTCGGGCGGTGGAGCGAATGCAACTAAAAGAGTATATAGTGCAAAAGGTGAGTACCTCAATAAGCTGTAGAGCCAAAAACAATCTTGGATTCAGGAGATCCTTCGTAAAAATTGCCCGGACACTCGAGTTTAGGTGCGAGAAGAAAGTTATCTGCAGCTGGCGGCTCTGAATATCGTGAATCGATCGTTTAAGTGAGGCGCATCCTCAACAATGAGTTCACCATTCTCACAAAGGATCTGAGATGAGTTCAACTTTGGCTGAGTTTATTACGATCACGATGGTCGAGTTATTGCAAACAAGCGAGGAGCCACTCGAGGGCAGAAACCATGGTTGATTATGCTGCGGTGAGATGTCGATATATCAACCTCCAAAAATGAAAGCCTCTTAAGAAGTGGAAGTTTGAGCGATTACGCATACTCATCGGTGTCGGCAAGAGCAAATGTGGCGGTGTGCAGCGAGGAAAACAACAATGTGGAAGTCGGTGGCGAGGCAGCGGACGAACAGAATTCGTCTTGATAGTGTGATGGTTTTCCCCGAAGCGTGGGAACATGTAGTAGAACTTCGAGAACCTGCAGATTCTTGAGTCTTGGGGATCGAAGCCAGGCGTCATTGTAGAGTGCTGCAGTGGAGGTAGCGCGAGGAATCTGAGGCGATGGATTGCGCCCCAATGGGCGAGAAGGATGGCTTCGGAAGGCACGAACCACCTGCGTCGGGCTGAAAATTGCTGAGTTCCAAAATATCTAATCGAATAGCGTCCTTCTGGGGAGCATCGAGACTACGTCGACATGAACTGTTTCTAGAGGCTTAAAAAGGCGACCGGCGAGGATCTCACTGCGATCAAGATTGAGGAGGTGGCGGCGTCCGAGGCGCCACCGGCGTGCGAGGATTTGAGTCGGGTGCCCTCCTTAGTGGACAGCCGGCAGATGATCTCACCGAGACACGATCCGGGAGGTCGCTGATGCGGTCGGGCAAGACTCTGCTTCTCGGAACCCTTGGCGGGCCCGCGCCGCTTGGCCGCCACCGCCATGCCGCCCGAGTCTGAAGTCGCGGTGGCGAACCTCGCCTTCTTGTTGCTCGGGAACCTCGCGGATCTCCATCCCGTCTCCGTTGCTTTGGATTCGCGCCGCTGCGGCACCGCTATATGTGGCGTGGATCTGAAAAACTACTAGGTCTTCACTACGCGTAGATCCGGCGTGTGAGGAAAGGAGGGAGGGGCGTCGACCAATTGGGCGACAACTTTAAATTATATCTTTCCTTCAGCATTGCGGTGGAAAACAAAAACGGTCATTTTCCTTCACTATTGCGGAAGAAAACATACACATGCGGGTGGACAGCCCAGCAAAGCATGGTGTGGTATTATATAGAGTCATGTTCGCTTGGGTTTGTGTTCCGAATGATTCCGTCAACTCATTCAGGCGGAGATGCACGAATGTTTGGGCTCATAAGGCACGAGCATGCAGCGCTCAAGGGCATGGTATGTGGTATTACATAGAATCATGCTACTTTGTGACTCGATCGAGCGGAGATGCGCAGGCGTTTAGCCTGAAGCCTGAACCTTTGTGTTACGCGCACCGCAGGCGCTTACTACGTGAGCACGGAATGCCCTGTCGAGATCACAGACTCCTTATATTTAAAAAGCGGACGTGAATTCCATAAGGACACGGCTCCGTGTTGAGTCGCGTAACGGTTCTTTCTTGATTCTACTTATATTATTTGATAAAGGTGTGGGCGTTCGTGCATATACGTGTTTGAAGTCATAAGCACGGGCATAAAAGCGCTTAAAGGCATGGAAGCTATTATATCTGATCCTTGAAAGATTTTTGTTTGTATTCCGAATGGCTCGGTGGACTCGGTCAGAAGAAGAGGCACACACGTGAAGACCACGGAGGCATGGACACGTATGTGCGTTTATTACGGAAACCTAACAGAATCGGATTTATATGTCAACACTTTATGCTTACTCTGTGAGACACGTAACAGCCCATTCGAGAGACAAAAAGGGGCACACGTTTATTGGCGCATTTCCACATGACTGGCGACTATGACGTAAAGCAGCATAAACATAAAAAGACAGAAAGGTAGACTGGTTTTCTGTTTGCAAGCTCATTCGTGGCTCATCAAGGACAACAAAGACATGCAAAGCGTACAAATAGTGCAAACAGAACAACAATTGTTCGACAAGGTTTACACAAAACGCGAACTCCAAAACTTCAAGACAATAAGACACTCCCCAGAACATGAGCAACCATCTCAAGACTGTCGGAGTAATTGGACACGGATACCCCGAAGACGGCAAGACAATATTTCAAGACATCGGGGCTAGCAAAGCCCCTCAGTCCGACTGCCGGGCTGCACCTGCCGGCTCCCCGTCCGACTGCTCTGCCCGGCCGGCTGCCGACTGCGCCTACCAGCCGGCTGCCGGCTCGTCGGCGACCCCCTGGGATCTCCTCCGCCGGCTCGTCCGCGTGGCTCTGCTCCACCACGGCTCCTGCTCGCCGCTCCTCCCTGCGTGCGGCCCGGTCCAGCCTCCTCCACTCGGTGGCGGCGCCGCCTCGTGCCGGCCTCCACCGAAGCGCTGATCGCGGCCGGCTCTCCATAGCCGTCCTCTGCCGTCGCCCGGCACCGCGAGCCCCGCGGGTCCTCCCCGTCGCTGGTCGCGCCTCCGCCTTCTCTTGATTGCGCGCCTACATAAAGCGGCCCGGCCTCCAGCGCCGTCTCGCTCGCGGGTCGGCTTGCCGTTCGCCGGTTCTGCCATCCGCCTCCCAGCGCCGTGTCGCGCGTGTCGGCGCTTGCACTCCCTGCGCTGGCGGCCGTTAAATCCGCCCCGCTCCGCCCGCCAACCCGGCCTCCGCATCCAGCGTTGGCCTGGCGGCTCCCACATGCCGCTGGCCACGAGTCCGCCCGGCTGCTCCTGCGTCGGCTGCGCCCGTGAGTCCCGGCCGAGATCCGCCGCGGCCTTTGCTGAAAAAAAAAGGAAAGAAGAAGAAGAAAAGAAAAGTCAAGCCGGGTGCTAAAAAAATGGAGAGAGAAGCTGGCTGCCCGAGAAAGAAAAGAAGAGAGAGAGAAAGAGAGAGAGTCCGGCTGAAAATTTATTGCCAGCTGCCTACCCGGCTAGACACAAAGAAGAAATGTCCGTCCGGCTGTGTGGGCGGACAAAGAGAAAAAAGAAGAAACAACGTCCCTCTATCCGTCCGCTGCCCGTCACTTGGGCGGCCGGACCTTGACCAGCCTGCCTACCCGCCTCGCCCGTCGGCGGCTGCGCCATACCAACTCGGCTCGTCCCGCTCCACCGTCTGGACAGTCGAGGCCTGATCGGCGGGCCCCGCCGAGCACCGGAGGCTCGAAGGCTACACCAGCCAGGTGCGCGGCGGCGCTCCGCGGCGCGAAACAGCGCCGTCTGTCGCCGGCGACGCGGCGCACAAAAATCAATGTGAGCTCCTCACGCATATTTTGCATCCACGCAACCGCGAATAATCGGCGATGCTCGAGGCTATCTTCGCATTTCATTACAGTTGCATCACTGTTACGCCCGGCGCCAGCTAGAAGTTGGCCGGGGCTGGCGCTGGCTTTGAGGCGTTTGTTCCCGAGGCGGCTTAGTAGCGTCTTGTGATACCAAAGGCTCACCCTTAGTCACGAGACCCCCAGGCGGCTGTCCGACTAGGAAGGGTGAACAGGAAGCCACCCCACGAAAAATGTCAGGAAGAAAGCGGCAGGCGACCCGACCGTTTCCTTCACAGATCTGCTTTCGGTTGAATCTGCTCCCAGTCGAGTATTGTACACTCCACTCCGCGGCCCACTCTCAGCCCACAGACCCTTGAGGCGGCTGTCCGGCTAGCGAGCACAAGCCAAAAGCGGAGGGACATGAAAAAAAAGATAGAAGGGGCTCGAGCGAAACCGAGTCGGCACCCTCGCATAAAACTTGTAATGCTAAAAGCAAACATTTGATATATCTGCATGGACTAACTTTTCATTTTCATGATCATATCCATGAACACTCGCCAAAAAACCTCCGCCAAACTTTGCCAAGTTGCGGGAGGCAGGGAACTCTTGTCGAGATGGTGGACACGGATACCCGAAGGCGGCAAGACAACATTTCAAGACATCGGGCTAGCAAAGCCCTCAGTCCGACTTCCCGGCTGCTCCTGCGGCTCCCGTCCGGCTGCTTCTGCCCGGCTGCCATTGCGCCTACCAGCCGGCTGCCATTGCTGCTTCGACCCGACACCGACAAGACATCGGCGAGGCGGCCATCTGCTGACGTCATCTCTGATGTCTGGTCCCCTTGGCACTATTTTATAAAGTGCCGGGGGGACAAGCATATTTATGCACCATGCCCCATACATGGCTTGCTTGCAAGCTACCCAAGGTAACACAACCAGCGCCATGTCCCATGCCCACTCACCTAGCTTAGGAAATAAGCTAGCCATGCCTATAAAGGCACACATCCATCCATCGGGGATGGATCCCCATGAACTCACACTCACACACACTCACGTATGAGCAGCCACATGCCATTACGGCCACTAGAAGCTTGCATGCTCATCCAGGCCACCCGCATATATCTGAGATCATATGCACTTAGCACTGATCCCGAATCAGACTCGAGGGCACTTTATGCTGCCGATGTACACCCTAGATAGATACACTCACACATGCAGCGGTAGGAGTATTATCTCTCCGGAGAGCTCAAAAGCTGGGTAAACCACCGCGTGCTACTCGCATACCCGCTCCCGGTCCTATCAGTAGTAGCCTTAACCACACACTAAGCCCTTGTGGCATCTGTCGACTCGCAAGCCCCCCGTGAGAATACCACGATAGTTGGCGCCAACCATGGGGCGGTACTATGCTATCGCGCTGCTGCTGGTTTCGCTGTCCGGGCGGGACCCTTTTTTCTTCATCGCCTGAGCCGCAGCGACGCGCCATCTCTCCGATAGCGCTCGGGGGCTCGACATCGACCCGCTCCGGGCGGGC